>PVJO010001640.1:0-159674 GCA_004026905.1 Hystrix cristata | reverse complement strand
ACAGGGGAAAGAGAGGGGAAAGGGAAAATATGGAAAATGATGAATGAACCTGATATAAATAGGGAGGGAGGGAGGAAAGGGGAGGGGCGGGGGGGGAGAACCAAGATGCACCATGTATAGGTACAGAATAAATGTAATGAATGTGACCAATGTATGTAGAATGTACCAATACATGCTCTTGGTTTAAAATTAAAAAAAAAAGAATAAATTGTAAGCATCCAGTACATATAAAAAAAGAAAATTTAAACTAGCCTGGAGTTTTCTAAATTCTACTTGAATTTTCATTTCAATGTGAATAGTGGATACTTCTAGTATTTGTTCCTCTATAGTTATTGCTAAGGAGATTATTAAGATAATTTTTGAATAGAATTGGCATGCATTTGATCATTTTGTAGCTCTAATGATATGCCTCATTGCTACAGGGAAAAGGGGCACTTAAAGCAGTTACTCCGGCTCCTCACATTAGCATCTTTGTGAAGTGTTTCCCGATTATTATCAGTTCGAGACAGGCTGGAGCTTGAGAATTTGTGCTTTGTATTTAATATCAAATACTACTTGTTTAACTAGACTCTGTCACAGGTCCCCAAACAAACATAATCTCTACATGGCATTTTTTCAAAATAGCTAACGATCTCAATTTAATATCTAGAAAATGTGTGAGAGAAACTTCCAAAAAACAGTGGAGATTATGACTTTACTTTTTATGTTTGTGTATGCTGTATCACTTTTCTTTTACTTGACTATATTTTATGATAGAAGAATGAAATCTAATGAGTTGTACCTCTATTTAAAGCTACTACCTAATATTGAGCATTTTCGATATACTCATTCCCACATAAAAACATGGATAATTTTCTGCCAGGTAAAAGCTGTGAATTCTACTCCGTGTCCACATTACATGTTCTCAGTAACGTCACACTCAAGGCTCAAGTAATCACAATGACAGAAATACTAGATCATATTTTGTAATAGCTCTTAAAGGCCAGGATGATGTACTATGCATCTCAAAATTTGAGAGTCATACCAGGAATTTTCTTGAAATTTCAGATTTTATTGAAATAATAAAGCTCATGCTAGCATGTGAAGGATTAGTGAGCTGGAATTCCAAGTAAAAAGTTGAAATAAGTAATTGAGATCAGAAATACAATTTTAAGTGATGAAGCACAACAAAAATTTGTCTTAGGCGTTACAATGCTACATACAAAGGACATATCAATGAAGGGAGCAAGTTAACTTTACAAAAAGTAATATACAGCAAATATAACTTTTGTCCTTTGTGAAGCTAATGGGTACAGTTTAGTAGTTCCATGGATAGCTAATCAAATGATCCAGAGAATTATATAACACTGTTGCTTAATCAAAATGCAAAATGCACCGAAGTGTGATGCAATTAAGCAGTAAATTCTGAGTGCATTAATTAAATAGGAAATGAAAATATGTCTGCTTTTAGAGTTGAGTCCTTCAAAAATTTAGTCCTTTCTATAATTTACTCTAGAATAGTTGCAGTAATTATCATAGCAGCTGAATTTTTATAAAATTTAAAATATTAACTTTCATAACTTTTATCATCTCTTGAATGAAAGGAAGATACAAGAGCTCATTATCACCCTTAAAGGAAAAAAATCTGTTTCCATGTATGGAACCAATTTGGTTTTAAATATAAATTAAGACCTCACAATGTATTTAATGCAGAACTTTCATTTTTTACCTATTTAGCAATTCTCATAGAATGATAAAAGTTATATAAATCATACAAATTTTAAATATGTCTAAAATGTAGTGGTTTTGAATGAAAATATCATGAGAAAAATAAACTTTAATATAATATTTTATGTCATTCCAGTATATTTTTATTTACTACAAAATACTGCCATATTACATTAAAAAAATTCAAGAGAGTTCATCTACACGTACGAACATTTTCTTACATAAAACACAATTTTCTTACCAACAACAGACTGAAGATTGTTTTCAACATGTGCCCTCTTAAATTGAGGCTACACAATCTAGTCTAGTACGTGGAAAAGTCTCTGAGGTGGTGCATCAGAGTAAGACCGAGAGGGAATATAGGCATACGTATATGTGTAAAGTTCAGGTAAATGGTTTAGATATTATCTCCCGTTGAGTCTTAACTTTTATTTTCTTTTTGAACTAACATTGATGTATTTACTATTGCATGACAGTATTTTGAGTAGTGTATTAGTGACATTCTTATTTTAATGGGTACATAATTATTTTATGCAAATTAAAAGTAAAATTGGAAACATAAACTTGTTACTTTGTAAAATCATATTGGCGGAGGCTGATTATTAAAAGTACCATCAATTTGACTTAAAGAAAACATGTTTAAGAATAAGAGTTATCTTCTGATTGCAACAATTTGGAAGGTGCAATGCAGTTGATTTAGTTTTTAATACACTGCACTAAAGGAAACAATGTACATCTATATGCAAACAGCAGTGATGCTTGGCAATGTGCAGTATGTGTATGTTTTAAAATTAGTAGAGATACATATGAACTTTACAAATATAGAAGAGTGATCCAGAGTATGAAAATAAAACATCGCTATATTATAATAATTTGACTTGCTTTGGCTTCTAATACTTAATGCATTTTAAAATTACAAATTGTATTTAGGGAAGTTGAAAAGAAAATTAAGGGAATATTGGAATATCAGAGTAACACAGTACAATTTTCTTAATGAGAAATCAGTAGAAAAGTAAAATACATTTGAATATTTTCTTGTGATGATTAGATGTTTAATAGAATTTAAAATAATATAATCAGGAATAGGTAGCTTATCTTGTTTTCACTGTTATGAAAATTAGGGAGCTAACCAATAAAAATGATTTTTAATTTTGTTCTGTTTATATTGAGGCAGAATGGCAGAATTTTTTTTTTAAGTTATTCTAACTAGTTTTCTATCCTCAGCCATGGATCATTTGGCCAAAAGTGAATTGGCTCACACATTTCCCATTGTTCAAATTTTTACAGTAGAATGTAATGCACAGTTTGTCCTGAAAAGTATAGAAAACATTTTATAATGAAAGTTAGACATGTTTATGTAATGCAAAATAAGTGAAATATAATGTAGATAACAACTTAAATAAAAGAGAAATATATCATTTAGGAGGGGTGGGCTTTAGAAATGTAAGTTTATTTGCCGAAATATTTATCTATGAAAATAGTTACTTCTCTATTCTTGTGTTGCTTTTCTTGCTATGGAGATCTTACCCCTTTCACTAGCCTGCGTGATAAATCTTACTCTGCTGCCTTTGATGACCCGTCTCAAAATACGTTGCTGTAGTTCCCAAGCCTTTGAGCCTCCATTCCACAACTTAGCTCTTTGTAGTCTATATTCTCACTGACTTTGCCTATCATATGGTTGTAACCATAATCTCAAAGTTTTGTTGTTTTTTTTTTTTAAATTTTTATCTGTCTATTCTCATATATTTTGAGATCATCAAGTGCAGGGTACAGTTTTTAGAAATAGAAAACAATCATATTGAAATGCTAGTCAGCCTCTTATTAGCTAGCTAAATTTTTTTTTTTTAATTTTAGCTAGCTAAATTTGACAAGTATGTTAATCTATAGTTTGTAAGACTGGCATAAAAATTCAATTTCACATGGTGGTAGCAAAGACAAATTTACATAAAACATATGAACCACTCACAAAACGCTTGACATAATATATATGCCTTCTCATACAATTCCCTTATACGTAATTGTTTAAATTCACATGACCAAAACACTGATTGCTTACTAAGAGCTAAGTAAATGGCAATTCTTTTAATTTTTTTTTAATTCTTAATTGATCTCCAGGTTTGAGCACCGAAGAAGTACATGAAAAAAGTAAAAAAATACTAGTGTCATTGAATTACATGTGGATATCTTTTGTTTATTTTAATAGCTTTTATTCTATAATAAATATGGAAGTTAAGAAAATGAAAAATAAAATGAGCAGTGACCCTATGTCTCTCCCCACACACGTTCTAATGTCTTTTGTATACATGTTTATGTTAACACAACAATACATTTATTACGCATGCATTATATACCATTTACTGTATAAATATGAGATAGTATATAATAGTATATGACACACTGTATTTTATGCCATAGATACACACGCACCCACACACACATATATAAACATATAATGCTAAAGTATTTGCTGCCATATATAAGTATGTGTACACACAGAGAGCTACGGGTGTAGAGCTCTGTACAAGGCTCTGTACAAGGCCCCAAGCAAATTCTCCAGCACTGCAAAAAAACTAACTAACTAACTAACTAACTAACTAAATAAATAAATAAATAAATAAATAATATACATGTAAATACTTTAGCCTAAACTTTACTTTTAATGTTACATCAAAACCATTTCCTCAAGTGCCATGGATATATGTATGCTGCATTAAATGGTAAACTGTCGTGTATTTAACGGACTGGTGATTGCAGTGTTTTATCATTTTCCTAATCAAAGTATTTAATGCTATTATGTTTATCTGCTTAAGCAATGGGCACTACTCTAGCTGTAGTAAGAAAAAATGGAGACATAAATCGACTTTTTATTTATAGGGTTCCAGTTTGCACACTACTGCATTTAAGCCTGAATAAAAGGCTATATAAAGAAAATTTCTTGATCTTTTGAGCTGAATAAAGTAACTAGATAGGACTGTGGGTTTTCTCTTTAGGAAACAGTGTGAGAGTACTGTGTGTTGGGTTAATATCTGCACATTAATTATTGGTGACCAGAGCAGAACTCTGAGACAGCTTGCTGTCCATCAAAGGGTCATGTAATGTTTTCTCTAGTACATCCTTGCAGTGATGCTCCGCACTCAGAGGTTAATTTTTTCAACCTTCTTTGTATTTTGAGGACCTACATGAATTGCATAAACACTTACTAAGAATAGAAAATACACACGAAAAAAAAATTGGTATAAAGATTAAGAGAATTAAGATATTTATTTTGAGTGGGTTTGGCCTGAGATCTCTATTCAACATCTAGGTGGAAAGGATCAGGTGAAATATAAGTTACAGGTACATCTTTGGAGCTTTGCTTATTAAAATCCATTTGATACATTTATCTATAATGAATCATACTCTTCAGTCTGATGTTAAAAGACTTATACCAGTAACCCTGATGTAATCATTACAAAGTGTGTGTGTATGTATTGCAATGCCACACTGTATTCCATAAATACAGACAATTTCTAGATGTCAATTAAAAATTAAAACAATATTTAAATGAATGAAGAATAAAAGAACAGTTCCATCTGGAAATGGTTAAAAAGAGTACTTAGGAGATGCTTGACTACTTTCTCATTTTTAGAGCTAGTATCAGAACTCTATCATGCTAGAAGCGGTTTTCCCCGAATGGCAGCTAACACTTTCTAGAGAGAAAGGAACTACATAGCATAATGACTCAAGGCAATGTTTTCAGGATTCTGAGTTTGTAATTTCAACTATATAACAATAACAAAGTTACTTCATCTCTGCAAACCTATGTTTCTGGCTATGCAAAAATGCATCAGTGTTTGTTAACTTCATATAAAAATTAAGTGAATTATTGCATTTAATGTGTCAACAATGGAAAGCGCTTGAAATATATTCAAAATGGGATGTTCTTCATTATAATACAGTGACCCCGCCATTGTGCTAAAATTTACCGCACTAAAACCCATTTGCACTTCTTGGGGAAATAGTTCATGGTTTGAGAAATGTTAGTTTCATTTGGAAATGTCCAGCATGTTTTTCTTTTAGTAAAATTGTGATATTCCTAGCTATATTCTGAGATTTATAAATTATACCCAAATCCATACTCTTAAAGTAGCATACATTATTTTTAGTAAGATCTTTTTCTTGACAAAAAAAAAAAATCAAACCTTTTCATAGTTGGTCTTTTTAAAGCATGTTGTAAAATATTTCTTCATTTTAGACCTATTTGGATTAAGGAGATATCAAAAGAGGGTAGTCTTTCTTTTTAACTACAAACTGCCGTCAGTCACCAAACATGTCATTTAAACTAAAATTATTTTGTAAAGTTCTATTATAAAATATTAGCTGCATTAGCCTGTGACTTGCAAGGGAATAGATTCAATACAGGACACATAAATATATAGGATTATTTTATAATATTCACCAAAAAACTTCAAATGCAGAAGAGTGCAAGAGATCTGTCTGTGCTAGAGACTCAAAGAATCCAGCTGAAGTCCTGGATCCCACAGCAAGGGAATCTCCTGCCTGAGTCCAGTCGGAGCCGTAGAGCCCACAGCAATGTCTCATGCAAGTCCGTATGGAGGATCTGCACCAGAAAGGTCCAAGGACCATTGGTGGAAGCTAGAAAGTCTGTGCCTGCAGGGTGAAGGATCTGTGTCAGAAGGCAGAGGGATCTGCACTGGAGCCAGGAAGCCACGCTCAACGCTCCAGACAAATACCAGAGCTGCCCTGCAGAGAACAGCAGCCAGCCCCCACAACAAAGAACTGGGCTCCTCCACTGAGGAGCAGTGGTTCGTATCAGGAAAACCAGCTGCAACAAAGCTTCTCCTGGGAAATCAGCTGCCCACAATCTTCCCCGCCCTTCTCCTCTTCTGCCAGGCCCACAACAGTCCTCAGGTGGGTCTCTGTGCCCAGAACTCTGCTGACTCAGTTCAGCTGGGTGTTCCTGCTCAAGTTGACCATTCATTAGTCCACCACAGTAGCTGTTTTCATAGTTTGTTTTACTATATTTTCACAATGTAAGGAGTAAATTCTGTGAGATGCCGTCTTAAAACTATTATTACAAACATTTGGTTCCAATGAAAAGTTAAGGTAAAAGTCTATGTTCACCAGCATTTCATTCCTGTTTTCTGATGTAGGATGCTGATTTCTAATGTCTAACTCTTTTTTACAATATACCCGAGATTACAGTATCATTTGTGTGTACTGCAGTGGAGTGTCACAAGTTATTAGCCCATAAATTTAATCTCCTTACTACTAGTAGAATGAATAAGTGTTTTTCTGTAGTGATCATGCCTTTAAATGGTCTCTGTGTGGCATATTTTCAATGATGAGAAACTTAAAAATTATTTTAGGTGTTATTTGGCTTACACAGAAAGAGTTTTTAATGTATAAAAGTGGCATGGTGATCCATTCCATTTAAAATTAGGTTCCAAATGTGGGTTAGAGATGATACTCCTGCCTCGCAAACACAAGGCCCTGAGTTCGATCCTTGGCAAACACACACACACAAAAAAGGAATGATACTCCTAAAGTTTAATAAGTGATGCTATTCAGTGGGTATAGTTTGATTTTCTCTTTGTGGCTAACGAGTACGGTATATTTCAAATCTACTTCCTCTTTGAAACAGTAGTTGATGATTTTGAACTTGGCTCAGTCTGCTAAAGTCACACAATTAATAAACTACCAAAAATAATTTTTGTGCACAGAGTAAAGGAGATTTTTAATGCAAACAACAAACAAATACATTCTCAGGGCAGATGTTGTCTAAAGTTTAAAAGAAGTAGGAGCGATAAAGATATTCTGGAAATGGGCAAAGATAAATGTCTTCCTGCAGCCTGACTCTCAAAGGAAGGGGGCCAGCGAAGCTGTCTTCACTTTTGGGGCTTGCTTCAGAAAGTCTAGTACAGTATAGTGAAAATTCTACAAGCAAATACTCTTTTGATTAATCTAATATAGAATTCTAATAGATATTTTATATACTCATACTCAAATAACTGTTCTTCAAAGCAAAATGATCACTGTCAAAATGAAATAAAGGCAAAACTAGTATCAATATTTGAGTAATGTAACAAAGAAAATAATTTTCCTAATAAAAAGGTAGTCAGATCTTTTAATCACAAACTCAAATATTTCAGATTATAGAAAAATATAGAATTATTGAGTCATTTAGGGAAAAAAAATGTGCTCTCTGCCCCCTGGTTAAGAACTGTCTTGAAGCATGGCATTCCAGGTTGTATAAATACATGACAATAACTGATATTTTAGAGTCTTGAGATTTACAGAGACTAACTTTAATACATCCTATTTTATTTGATCTCTTATTCCTGAATTCAGCATAAGTTTATTTCTACTTACAATATAAAAAGGGAGATGTGTGGAAACAAATATTAGGCACTATTAGCATACAGATGGTTATGGAACTAGAAAATCAGATGAGCACTTCTGATTAAGTATGTATTTGGAATAATAATAAAAAAACAGCAATTTGATCAAGACACTCAAAAATACCAGTACTGAAGATTTGAGAAAAGTGGTGGAATTAAAAGAACAATGCCAAGAAATGAGTATGGGGTATACAAAGAATAAAACCTCAGTAAGATAAAGACTAAAAGTTCAACATTCATATTTTTAACAGATTGCTGATATTAGCTAACAAAGAAAGAAAGATCTGTAGTAGTTTATAATTAGCTATGCATAATATATATTCAACAGGAAGAAGGATACACAATCAGCCATTGAGTAATCTGAAGACTATTTTTTGGATTTAACTGATTGGTTCAAGAATAGAAATACAATCTAATTTCGGCTAATATGGATCTCCGAGGTATTTTCAAATTGGACAATGAAAAAAAATTATGCTTACTTTGGTGGTAATGAGACCCACAAGGTATATAATGCATTGATTACAAAAATGACCAGAGAACAGTATCTCTTCTGATAACCATACTGTTTGCAAAGTGTCTTTACAATAAAAAGAAAAAAAAAAGATATTTTAAAACTTTTGGAAGGGGTTGGGGATCTAGCTCAGTGGTTAGAGTGCTTGCTTGCAAACGCAAGGCCCAGGGTTCAATCCCCAGCACCAAAAAAAAAAAAAAAAAGATTAAAACCTTTGGAATTTGTGCTGGCCTCCGGATGGTCTTTAATAAATACAATATGTAGGAATAGGTCATTCCTTTCAAATTATTATTAGGCAATGATAAATTGCAATACTAATATCATAGTTATAACCCATTATTATTATTATTATTGTTATTAATTATTTCATTCTCGAAGGTGTCTAGGTTGGACACTAAATTATATGAACACTGTTTATTAAAATTCCAACCAAAGATTGTTTTTCAGAAACTCTACACTTGCCAGGCATGGGGGTGCCTGCCTGTAATTCCAGCACTCAGGAGGATGAGGCAGGAGGATCTCTGCAAGTTCGAGGCCAGTCTGGACTACATTGTGAGTTCAAGACCAGCCTGAATAAGAGTTGAGTTACAGCAGGATCCTGTCTTGGAAAAAAAAAAAAGAAAAAAGAAAAAAGAAAGAAAGAAAGAAAGAAATTCCAAACCCAAAGAATGACAGCATTTATGAATTTAATTATAAACATGTTCTGAGGCAACATACCTAGCTAAAAGATAGTCCTATATGATTTACCTTCTTTTATTACATCACATCGCAACGTATTTCAACTTATAACTCAACCTTAGTTGTGTTCATGCAAAACTAATCATTTTACTTAAGTGGATTTATGCTTCATTTGTTTCCTCTCTCCTTAATTTTTATTAAAATTTGTACAAGGCATTTAATATAGTAAACTTGTAGGATGATCCACAGTGATACCAGTCTACCCACAAAATACAAATGCAGATCCCAAATTTTATTTGTATTCCCATCCTTTTGGAGCCCCCCCCCCAAAAAAAAAACCCTACATATGGTTGGACGTATAGAAAACTCAAATGAACACAATGCAGAAGTAATGGGATATCACTTCCAAAATTAGGCTATAAAAACCACTACAGATTCCATCTCGGGTGCTTCTCTTCCCTCTGTCAATGTGTTACTTCAGAGAAATATTCAATTACACAAGAGTTCTCTAATGAGAGTAACAGTATGCTACACAGATTCTCTCAATAACACATTAAGACATTTACGAAAACTTCATATGTTTCATGGTCCGTCTTAGCAGGAGCCTAACTAATGAAAGATGTCTTTCAAAGAGATTTTTGAATACTATTTTTATTTGCTGCAATAAACCTAATAAAAGATTCACAAGAAATTCAAAGTTTTAAGGAGCTAAATATAAAGAGACCTTGCAAGCTTGGCTTAAGGGTGACAGAAAAAGTTCAGAATGTGAAATGGCCTTCGGAGCGCCAGAATTCTGTAGGAGAAAATACACTGAGAAAGCTGAGCAGTGCGGGTGTGATTTTTTTTTTTTGGTGGGGGTGGAGTTCTGGGGATTGAACTCAGGGCCCTGGGCTTGCTAGGCAAGTGATCTACCACTGAGCTAAATTCCCTCTGAGTAATCTTTCCTTGTTCTTTTAAAAATCCAGGTGTGAAAAGGAAAGATTACTCAGAGGGAGAAAATCAGAGCTGAGAGGGTAGACCCAAGAGGCAGAGAATTTCCAGGCCTTGAGAACTAATTAAGAAATTCTGCCTGGATGGATTTCAGAATTACTGTGAAACAATGACTATTTTGTGGCATCTGGTTGTCCCCTTTTTGAACAGGACAGATTATATTGCATAGCCAGTACAAACACAGGAAGTGAAGAATACAGAAAACTTACTCACTGAACTTTGCAGATCTTCAGATAAAAATAAATGGTTCCTAAAGAACATATTTAAGGAACTATGTAGGAGGAGCCTCATCTCTACCTGGACTTTATATGATGAGATTTGGCATTTTAGAGTTAACGGTGCAATTGGATGAGACTTTGGGGATTTATGGGAAAGTATGAGTATTTTGCACATAGAAGGGTTGAATCATTGGGTGTCAACAGAGAAACAAATAGAGCTAAGCATCCCCCATGAGGACACTAAATTTTCCCACTTCCTATTTTCATGCTTTTGTACAATGTTAGCTGATTGCTTACCTATTGACTTCTAACCAACAGAATATAGCAAAAGTCATAGGATGAGATGTCCAAGGAGTTATAAAAAGTGCATGGATTCTTTCTTGGGTTTACTGTCTCACTCCTGCTCTCTCGGACCACTCTCTGGAAAAGTCAGATGTCATGTTATGAGGCAAGAGGAAGCCTGAAGGCCCACTAGGAACCAGAAGAAGGACTGGAAAGTGACTCCGCTGCTGAGGCTTCGGTGGACATGGCTTCCACGGACAGCTTGGGTGTAACTTCACTGCAGACACTGGGAAAGGCAGTCTTCTACTCCTGCTCAGCCACATAACAAAGGACCTTGGGCCTGGATTACTTCTTCACCCAGCATTCGGAAGAGCCCTCACAGGCCTTGCTGGGTGTGTGACTGTGCGTGGGGACATCTTTCTCTGCTGTGCGCTCAGTGTGTCCTCTTTGTTCTGTCTGAGCGCGATTACAGTCCCATCTCTCTCTCTCTCTGGCCTCGTAGGTGAGGCATTGGGGTTCTTTGCCTGTAGCAGAAGCAGCATCTGTGCACCCCCCTGCCCTGATTCTGCTTGGGAACAACACTGTTTGGCAGTGGGAGACAGAAGCCCCTACTGAAGTTAATCTTGCTTTTCTGTCTTTTCTTTCTGTGAGCCAAGTGTTTCATGCAGTATCTGTGTGTTCTATCTTTCTTGGCCACAATCAGTAAGACGGGTTGACATCCCGGGAGGACTACTCCTGATAGAAGACCCCGTTATGCGGTTTGTAATCCTCCAGCCATGAGACACCTCTCCTGAAGGTGGTAACGAGTGTCATGTGCTCAGAAGTTCAGCAGCTCACCTTATTGCTGTTGCCTCCAGTTAATCACCACCGGATTTCTAAATATTTTTCTTTTTGTGTCACAGGATCTCACTCTGTAATTCAGGCTGGCCTTGAACTCAGTACGTAGCCTAGACTAGCCTCGAGCTCAGGCAATTCGCCTGCCACAGCCTTCCAAATGCACTGCCACACCCAGCTTCCCCCAATTTCTAATGCACAGAAACTGTGCAATAATGAATTATAGTGATTTTGACCACTACATTGGGGTATGATTATACAACAGGCAGCTGATATGGTCTTTTATGCTCACTGATTTTGAAATTGGAAGTATTTACTAATAAACAAAAGATGACTGAAAGATAATAGTAACACTAGTCATAAATGAATTGCTGAGTATTAATGACAACAATTACTTGATTTTCTTGGTGTTAAGTCTATGTTAAAATTCACTGTAAGAGTATCTTTTCAACAATTTTGGACTGAATTTTTTCTTTTTGTCTCAAATGGATAGCAGAAATTTGATAATTTATATTCCTTCTCTTTCTGGCACTAAATAACAGATTGTAACTGTGCCCCCAATATTTCCAGTTGTGAATGTAATAAAATATGTTTGATGCAATTTAAGTTCCTTGAACATTTAGATGACATAAATATTGGTTTGTTCTTGTCATTTTAACTGATAATTACAGTTCATGCGAGTATATCATAATTTCTGCCTTAAAATTGAATGTATATATCCTTGTAATAAAAAATGTTTGAGAATAAATTATTACTTGGAATTAGCTTCCTATAAATACAGTGAAAATATTTCATCCGAAGTTGTACATGTAGTAGTATAAAAGGTATCAGCATTTTCAAGAAGATATTTTAATGACAGTAACTTATACATAATAGTATTTATTATTGTATTTATTCAGCATGTAAATCACATTCAATATTCAGATAAATTGATGTATATCTAATAAGTTTCAAGTTCTAATTAACCTTGTTGTTTAGAGTCAATGGGGAAAGAATCGCTGTTATTTTTGAAACTCTTCCCAAAAGCATGAATTCTAGAAGCAGCTTCACCAGCACTTTTACCTCGAATAAATCAAGTCATGTAAACGTCTTCAACTTTGAAAAGAATGCTATATTGACAATCTAGAAATTCTCCTCCAGTACCGTGATTTTACAGAGAGAGAAATAGGCAGATTTTTTTTCCACTCAGGTTCAGCGAGGTCACATCTGAACACCGTGCTCGTTACCCTGACATCCATTCCATTTGCAACGGGCAGATGTGTACAAGACTCATCCTACTCCCTGGCCCCGTACTGGATTCTAAACCAATAGGAACATGATTATCTCCATTATCACAAATTTGTTCAGTCAGTTCACATCTTGGTCAACTTTATATAGTCTCTCTGTTCTTCTGGAGTTGTTCATCAATACAAAGCTTGATATTTCGCTGAAGTCTTTCTGGATGAGGAAGAATATAGACATGAAGTCTACAACAATAGCTGTTCTTTTCCCATGCTAAAAGATATAGTTTTAAAACATTCAAATGAGGAAAGCAGAGCTAAGAAAATCACATATAAATGTAACCGAGTTCCTAGTTGTTATGGCTTTTACCTAGATGTCCTCTCGAGGCCTTGTGTGCTCACAGGTGGAGCTTTTTGAAGGTAGAGTGTGGATCAAGAGTGTGTCAAGTGGATTAAGGGGGTGTGAATACGGATTAAAGCTGCGACGGTTGGTCAGTCCACTGATTGCTTAAATGATACATGGCTTTGGGTGATGGGGAGCCCACCCTGGGTGTGGATGGCACCAGCCAGTAGGCTTGTATCCTGGACGGAATATAAACAGAAAGATGAAAGGCAGGCTTCGCTGCTGGCTGCCTTCTTGCCTGCCCTGCCACGGATGATTTCTTCACTGTGATGCCTCTCTGCCATGTCTTAGAGCCAGCCGACTATGGACTGAAACTTCTACAAACTGCGAGCTAAAATAAGTCTTTTTTCTTTTAATTTGGAGTGTCAGACATTTTGTCTCAGCAACAAGAAAATAACTAAAACACTAATCAAACCAGATCAAAATTCACCGTAACTCTGGACATGGATTACTGGCCCAATAAAATCTATTCATTGTTTCAGCCAGAAAGTTGTACTTTCTTCTATTCTAATTTTTAAAAATCATGAAAGGTTTATTATGATAAATGAAAAGAATTCTTAAAACTATAAACTCTAATACAAAGTTCATTTGTTAAATAATGTTGAACATATCACAACTACATGTAAAAAGTTTTAAAAAACACTTGATTTGTTAAGAATACTGATATATGAGCAATTGCTTTACACATTGCATTAACTCAGTATTTTCACTTTCATCATAGTATTATATTCTTTATAACAACTTAATTAGCTCTCGATTAACTAATGGTAATAAATGATATGTAATATGAAACTATTAGTAGTGGAAATACAATGTGAATACAGATATTTCTCATTTCTATTCATTTATACCATACCAAAATTCCGCAAAATCAATATGATAGACATAGACCATTTGACTTACAAAATATATTTTATATACAAATACGCATCTTAGCATATACAAATGCTTATCTTTACACACGTGTAGGCAGGTAGATGCATACACTGTCGACATTATAAACAGAATGTGGCACTAGAGTTTTCACTTTTTAAAACATGACACACATTTTATGCATTCATAGAAGAAGGTTGGGATGAATAATAGGAAAACACACAGTTTATTAATCTTCACTTATGATCCCAACAGATGAAGTTATTGATTCACAGATAAATAATTTAATTAAAATATTCAAACTTATATTCCTCCAAAGGCTATCTTAACAGCTTGACATTCAAAACTATTGATCACATTACTTACATGACAGTAAAACCACGTTTATGTTTGCTTTTCCACTAATTTTTCCTTATTTGTGATAGTCGATCATAGTCTCTATATGTGGGTCTAGAAAACTAATGAAACATCTTCCTTCACTTTTTTGATTTTCATAGTTTCTAATGTGCTCCCACTTATATGTTGTCATTTATTATTTGCAACATCCTCTTATTAGAGAGTTAAGGCAATTTTTACCTTCCCTTATTTTACTCATGGGGAATAATAGGCTCTGAGGCAAGTCAAGGGTCACAGGCTAATGAAAGGGACTCCAAAATTAGAAACAATATAGTTCTTCCAATTATCTCTCAAGCCAGGGTTTCCTATAACACAGAAAAATTATTCATCCTAATTTGCTCTCCTTATAATCATTTTTTCATTATTTGTATAATTTCTTGTATAAAAAGGCCACAGTAAGCATGAAAACTACATTTTCATGCTTCATGGAGTCCCATGTCTCCATTAGCATATTTACAGACCCCTGTTATGCCATAGAATAAAATTGTTTGGAGTCTTGAACAAAACAAATGAGATAAAAACATATTTCAAGTAAGTGATAAAAGTCAATTTCGGCTTACACTTGTAAAATGTAAGAGACATGTATTTTAGAGCTTTAAGGTAAAATAGATCTCAGTTATAAGTGCATTATTAGTGACAACAGCTAACTGTCTTTAAATCTCAAGAGGGAATTTGTTCATGACATCTTTTCAAGGACAGTCTGTTTCTATTTCACAAGAGACTGTGGATTCACACCGCACCTTGTTTCTTTAATGACTACTTAATTTTTTAAGAGTTGTGACACACTTCCATTAAACTCATGTTGCTTGCAGTTATCTATATAGTAAGGCAAAGGCCCCAAAATTAATAAATAAAGAACTTCCTTTTAAGCCTATAATCAATAGATGCCAATGAGAAATAAACATCAATTATTAACAATGCATGTGGTTTAGGTTGTTTTACTTACGTCTGCTTTTAAAGAATTTATAATGGATTGCTACTGTCAAGTGAATCCATTAAACAGAGCTTACTCTTGCTGAAAGCACAGAGTGGGCAGAACTGTTAACAGATGTTTACTAATCCCTGGTTACCTCTCTCAAATTCAAAAATTCAGTCTCTATTGTACTAAAAAATCTAGTTTTAAATGTAATTCTGTATGAGAATACATGGATTTTATTGAATTCCCAATATATTCATCACAGGTAAAAATTCTGTAAAGATTAGACATATATATCCTCCTGGGAGATTTTTTCTCTGTATTTTGCCGAGTAATTAATCATGTTAAATTTTCATATATGTCTTTCTTTGAAAGCCACTACAACATGTCTCTGCCATTGGTGGATGGTTCTAGGTATCACAATGTAGGTTGATTGGTTTACATTTGTGTAGTTAGAGTCTTCTTAATACGTGGTGGTTTCGTTTGACTTATATAAAGCAGTTCTTCCAAGTAGATTCACTTATTGACACAAAATATCATTGAAGAACCGATATATTAAAGAAACTAAGATTTAAATGTAATTGACCTTTCATAATGTCTTTGTGGGCTGGGGATTTAGCTCAGTGATTAAAGTGCTTGCCTTGCAAGTACAAGGCCCAGAGTTCAATCCCCTGCACCACAAAAAAAAAAAAAAAAAAAAAAAAAAAAAAAAAAAAAAAAAAAAAAAACATAATGTCTTTGTAATACTCAAAAGAATTTGAATTTATAATGACTTGAAAATCTGATAGAGATATAATTTTATTCACAGATTTAAATATCCATTTTATTTTCTTTTTGATTCTTGACTGAATGGAAAGTTTTGAGTAATCTGAAGATGTTTAATAGACATTTACTCAACAAATGAATACTTCAATGTCAGGTTTTTTCCTTGCCTCAAAGGTCTATGTAATTAAAGTTTAACTTCAGGAATACAGAGAGCTCCCTTGGATTTTATCGAATCTACTCAAACCAGATGTCTGGAGAAGCAGGTTAGTTTAAAAAATGAAAAGTCTGAATTTGTTGTCTGTGGAATTCAACCGTTTAAGTGTCTGTGAAAGAATAAAAAACTAATCAAGATAAAGAATCAGTTCATTTATCTAGGAGAAACCATTCTGTCAAATAGTTTCAACATAAACTTTGCTTACTTCATTGGCCTTTATATGTAATACAATTTATCTCCAAGCAGTCCTAAAAACGAAAACTAATATCCTGATAAAATCACATAGAAGCGATATTTTCAAATGTCTGTGTTGTATAGCATTAAGTTTGAAGGTTAAGTCATTGCTCAGTTTCTCTAAGATTAGAGATCTAAAATGTTTGCTTTCTGAAAATAAAGAAAAAGTGCTTTACTGTTTGCCTTTGGGAATATTAGGCCTTTAACAGGAGGGAACATGTATTGAAAGTCTCCAAGTGTGTTATCTGAAACTTGCCTCTGTAGTCAGATGCTTTTTCCTATAAAGTGAAATGGTTCTACAAGACTCAAACCACATCACTCTAAGTATCAAACACAATCAGACTTCCATCTGAACAATTTCTTAGAATTAAAGGACTTTTAAAATAGTATTTAAATTACTATAAACATTTTAAATTCCTCTACTTTAAGTAAGAATGATAAACAGGTATTTTCAAGACACACATTTTAAAGAATATATTATATTTGAGAAAGAAAATTAAAACTACCTACTTAAACCATACAATACTGTATTGTCACCTATGACACACTAATTATTTAAATTCTAAAGAGATAGTTATAATGTGTTATTGCCTATTATACTTTTCCAGAATTAACTCATTAACTTGAAATACTATGGGAAGAAGAGGCATAGGAGAACAAACTTGATATTTGGAACAAAAGATGGTAATTGGCATGCAGATGGAAATTATTTATATGAAAGTTTTTTGTAAACTATATATTAACAATTTCATTTATTTGTATATCTAATCAATGAAAAATTTTAATACAGAAAACAAACATGATTTGTTAACTTTTTATTAATATTGCAGTAGCATAATTCTTTTTGACTGTGAAAACTGCAAACCATTTAATTGCCTCAAATTATTGCCCATGTTACTTATTTGATTTTACATTTTTCCCTTACTTCTTACAGTTCATGATACTTTACTTTGACCATATTTATTTTAGTACCTAACACTCTGTGAATATTGTAGAGAACACTTATTTCTAACTAATGAAATAAACAGATGAATTGGTATTGTTTTCTCCAAAGCTTTTCAAGTGTAGCTTAGAGGAGACAAATAGTGTAGTTAAAAGAGAAACTGAGTCTCAAGTGATTTCTGCCAATAAGGAAAATGGCAAAACTTTATTCAAAAGAGTTTTTTTGAAGTACAATATATTTTAAATTACCAGAAGTTTTTAGGAAGTGAAAAATTTATGCAACATATTGATTCTGTAAATGAATGAAAAAAAAATTAAGGGTAAATATTAGGTCTGTTGGTTAAAAATAAAGTCTCTTAATTTTCCTTCCCCAGCCCTATCTTGATTTGCTCTTCATCCTTAATGATATTTCTCTGGATATAAAATTCTACATTGACGCACAGTGATCATTTAGACTTAAAATGTCCCCACAAAGCCACTCGGGTTTGGAAGTTAACTGAAACGTAGGGAGGGGGCTATACTCATCACTAGACTGATCAGTGGCTGCTGAGTTCCCTCCCTAAATGTGCTGTCTGAAGGCGGGGCCTCGCTGGGGCTGGGTACCGATGGCATGACTCGGAAGGGACATCTTCCTTCCTGGCTCCTTTCCTCCCTCTCTGCTTGCTGGTTGCCGCGACCTCGGCGGCCTTCCTCCATTATGCCCTCTGCCGTGTCATTTCTTCCTTGGAGCCAGCCAACCAAGAAATGAAATCGTGAGCCTATGAACATCAAAGATGTTGCATAAATGCATAGATAAAATTATTTTAATAAAAATGTTCTATCATAGAAACCTGTTTATATATTCAAATGTTTCAATATTGCCTCATTTGTCCATGTTCTTTTTTTTTTTTTTTTTGCTTTTTTCCTTAAAAATAAGTAGTTTCTTTACTGTTGAATTTACTGTCATATCGTGGGGCACTAGGTTTGATAGCCACTTTATACAGGAACGTCTTTGAAAGAATACCAAAACCACAGCCTTGTAGACCCCTGACGGATGGCTAATCGGCTTTGTAGAACTACATTTGAGCTTACTAGCTACATAGAAGCCTAATAAAGCTAAGTCTAGATAACAGTGTTTTAACTTTCCTATAATCTTGGGAAATAAAGTGTTGTCCAGTGATTATTAATTTTCATTATTCCTAAGTAGTTATTTAGGGAAGTGAATTAAAATTATCAGCTAAGACTCATCCTTGAGAATTTCCGTAGATTTTTCCATGTTTTCTATTCTATTTTATATGGGCTAATTGAAGCTTACTCTCTTTGATTTATTGTAAAGAAACTACTATCTTTTGTTCACTTTTGTTTCCCTTTCTGTAATTCATGCATGAGTAAAAATCAAAATGACAGTGGAGTGCATTCAATGTGAAAGAGTGTTGAATGCTTTTGCAGCAGATATTTTATCAAAGGGAAAGGTTTTTCTGGCAATGCTGGGCCCTGTCATCTTGGGTTGGACACTGTCTCACAACTAGTTTCTAGCAAAAGCAGTACCATCAGACATGCTTTGATTTGTCTTCAAACATCAAGTTTTAAATTTCAGTAAACTATTTCCACAACAAAATAACAAGCCCCCTGTACAATTCTCCACATAGGATTGCCTGCCTAATCATCGATACATATTTGTAAGGAAAAATAATCAAATTCACAAGAAATAAGCTAAAAAATAAACATATATAAATAAATACATATATACATATATACACACACATATATATTTTCCCTTGCTTAACTTTTTAAAAAGCTTCAAAACTAAGTTCAGGGACACACAGTTATAGTCTCACACAGAAGGCTGAGGCTAAAGGACCACTTCAGCCAAGTAATTTAAAACCAATTGGGGCAACATAGCTAGACACAAACTCTTAAAAACAAACAAGAAAATGAGCTTCAAATAATGTTAAATCAAGTAAATATGTTGAAATTTATACACATATATCAATATTAAGCTCGTATTTTTAAAATTTATTTAACATACATATTAAACATGTGTATGAGTATTATTTGCTTATTTGACACTTCTACAAATGATTAACTTTAGGATAAAAAATATGTCTGTATTGTTCACTGCGGCTACTACTTTGTGCAAAATGTCCCTCACCCACACCCATCACCTCCGAAGTCTCAATGAGGCTCATTTGGTTCCTTCCCCCTTTTAAATACATTTTACTAGAGTTTCCAGAACTGCTGTACTTGAAATTCTATAAATAAGCCACCTTCACTTAGCCATCGTGTGTTACATCTTCGCCATGTGATGGCTGGCTCTGAATGGGGCAGTTCCCACCCTCCACATGTTTCTCTTACTTTGCTTCTGTTCAGAGTTCACCCGCCTCTAAAGACTCACCCGCCAGGAGGAGACTGTAATATAATGTGGATGAGAACTGTAACACAGCCATAGCTTTCAGTCTAGGTTGAAACAAACAGTGCACTCTATGATCAGGACAGTAGAATTTTCTAAATTACTTTCAGACACTGTTTTTGATGCATGAATATAGAAAACAGCATTTCAGGTAATCACAGAGACCGTATGATAAAGGTTAAAATAGTATTTTTCAGAACTTTGAAATAAGATGGTTTTTGTTTATAATTCTAGATATGCGAGTTACAAATACATGTTTTTAGGCAAGCTAATTTGCCTTCTCGCCTTGGTTTTCTCGTCCATTACATCTTATAATATTGCCTACCAGAGAAGTTCATTCTAGCCATAAATGTGAGAAGTTTTTTGTTTCATAAAGTCATACACAAAAAAGAAACATTTGCCTGGTGCATGTCTAGGGACCATGCAGCCCACTATCACTCTTCCCTCTATGCTTT
Source organism: Hystrix cristata (assembly GCA_004026905.1). Lineage (NCBI taxonomy): Eukaryota > Metazoa > Chordata > Mammalia > Rodentia > Hystricidae > Hystrix > Hystrix cristata. The sequence goes on along the minus strand of PVJO010001640.1, from coordinate 139,246 downwards.
CAGAGCATTTTAAGTATGATTCATGTATGAATTCCACTCTGTTGTGATTACATATCAAAATATGGATTTCTACCATAAATGCTGGACTTCTCTAGAGTAGAAGCTGCATCTCACTTGCTGTATATTTCCAGCATCTAGCTCAGGGCTGAGCATGTAAATCTTCACTAAAGGACTGAATGAACAAACTATGCTTCTGAAGCTGACTAAAATCTTTTCTTATAGGACTTGCATTTCTGTCCAGTGATCTCTTTTTTCATCTCAGTAGCAGTATTAATTACAGATTTTTGTCACAATATAAAATTCATATCCCCTTTCATATATGATATATATGTATATATCTTCTAAATATACATGCATAAATTCCTTTAAAACAAAAATCTAAGGGAAAGAAACTCCACAATATGTTCACTTGTGATTATTTTACACATAAAAGGTGTTCAATAGAGGACAAGCCATTTAAACAAATGTAGCCTATGTTGTACAACCTAATTATACGTACAATAATAATAATAATAAAAGGAATTCAAGTAAAATACTCTAGAATAATAGAAGTAGTCATTTATTTTGACTGGAGATCTTAGGAAATCTGGACTGTAAAGCAAAATTTTGAAGCAAAAGTACAATTTTCATAGAAGAAATGAATTACTATTAAATGTTTTAAAAACATTTTTATTATGAAGTTTCTTGGGGGGGCGTTGCATGGGATCAAACGCACAGCCTTGCACTTGCTAGGCAAGCGCACTACCACTGAGCTAAATCCCTAACCCCAGAAAGTTTAGTAGTTGTATGAAGAAACAAGAAATGCATGATTGTTCCACTTTTTTTGAGAAGTGAGTGCCATATGACAGTGAAGCAATTATATTCTTGTGTGGCTTTATTTTTCCTACTAATAGAAATATCTTACTTATTTGAATAAGAAATTCCTCTTAAACTTTATATGTGTTTAGAATATTTATATTAAAATGCAGTGGACAAAGTGGAAAATGCATGCAAGACCTGTGTAACTTCTTTAGTTTTCACGTGAACAGGCTTGTGCAAAACCCACTCATATCAACATAGAGAGGGCCACCATAAAAACCAGAAAAATTTCTTTGGTCTCTCCCTGACATAACGTCCTAAAATAATTATATTGAGATTGATTGCTCCCATTTTTGAAATGTATATAAATGAAACCATTACATGTGTACACTTGTTCCATTTACATTTTTACACACAGCAGTCATCTGTAACATTAATCTTTGCTGTTGTACAAAGTGATGATTTACCTATTTTGATTATTAAACAATATTGTACGTGAAAATATGGCAATTTATCTACCCTTTCTATTGTTGGTATCATTGGGATTGTTTCTCTTTTGGACTGTTAAAAATAATGCTAATTGTGCAATTTTATATCAATCTTTTGATGTAAATTTTTACACATAATTTTATAATTCTATGAATAAAATTGCTAAATCATAAGATACGCATACTTTTAATTTTACTTTTTAAAAAATGGCAGTGCAATTTACTAACCTATGAGCAATATATGGGAGTGTCCTTTGAGTTTAAGTATTTTCTTTTAGTTTAAATAATTTGAAAAATATAAAGGTAAATAGTTGCACTTATTAATAATGATGTTGAGTATCTTTTAGATGCTTAGTTGTAATTTTAGTAAGTTCTATAAAGTGACATTTTCTAGCCACTTTCTTATTGTATATCCTGTACTTTCTTATATTAATGTATATGAATCTTCTGGGACATAAATACAATAAATCTGCATTTTTCCTCTCTATTTTTGGAGAATTGGTTTCAGAACCCCTACAGATACCAAAATCAAAATTCATGGGTGCCAGAGTCCATTATATAAAATCGTGTAACATTTCCATATAACCTGTGCACTTTAAGTCACTTCTAGAGTACTTAAAATAATGAATACAATGCAAATCTATACAAGTCGTTGGAATACTGTATTGTTTAGGGAATAATGCCAAGGCGGAAAATGTCTGAAATTATAATTATATATACAAATTTTTTTCCAAGTATTTTCTCATCTATGATGTTTAGAATGCAGATGCGAAATTGTTGGGTTAGCAAAGACAATTGTATATTCTTGTTCTTTTGCTTGAATTTTTACCTTTTAATTGTGACACATTTATGAACTCAAGTCTAAATTGCAATGAAAAACTATTCATTAATCTTTTCCTTCCTTCGTTATTGGTGCTTTTTTCTATTTTTAAAGGATGTTTGTTTACTTTATGGTCATGAAAATATTCTAAATTTTAGGTGGAAAAACATTTTCTTTTTGCATTTATAATAATTCATTTGTTTGGGTTTTTTTGTTTTTGTTTTTGTTTTGTAATGTAGAGTGTAAGGTACAAACCAAAGTTTACTTTTCCTATTCTGAGAATTCAGTTACTCTTGCATAAATACCATGGGGGTTTCTGTTATAAATGAGAAGACTATATATATGGTCTTTAGATGCACTCATTTTTCTGTCTCATATGTCTACTTTCCAGTGCTTATTTCAGCCACACTATATTAACTATTATGTCTTAAAAGGAAGACTCTAAATGCTAGTACATGTACTCAATTTCATCGTTCCTCCCTAAAGGATCTTCACTACGCTTGGTGTTTTGCATTTCATATACATTTTGTAATCGTCCTTTCAATTTTCTTGGTCCAAAACTATCATTTGAGGACTTTATTTGAAATTACCTTGAATCCAAAGGTTGATTTTAAGAGTATTAACAGTTTCATAACATCATTTCAGTTCTTAAAAGTATTATACCTTCAATTTATTTAGACTTTCTTCATGCTTCACAGAAATGTACTCTACTTTTATGGAAAGAAGTTTGGCCATCTTTATAGGCTAATTCCAAATATATGTGATTATTTTAACACCATTACAAATACATACTTCTCTTTCATTTTTAATATTTTATGGCTGATATCAAGAAATGGAATTTCTTTTTTTAAACTGACACTGTATTCAGTAATCTTCCTAAATTTACTTCATGTTACTCATGAGTTACATGTTTATTTTTATGGATTTTCTATGTAAACAATAATGCCATGTGTGAAGATAACTTGATTGCTCTTTGTTTCTTTATCATGATTTATTTATTTATTTTCAGAATTAGTTTTAAACAGTCAAATTAAATGAAGGAAATTTTCAGCTATTCCTAGCTATCATGAGATTTTTCTTTGTTATGAAATATTTGTATTTTGTTTCCTAAAACCAAGAATAAGTGTTAAAATGTATCAAATATATTTTATGTATCAAATACTACATTTTCTCATTTAGCTGCTAAATAATAAAATATATGATTAATTTCCAAGCATTTAAATATGTTTACATTCTCGAAATAATTATGATTGACTTTTATTTGAGATATTAGCTCTTCAAGATCTTGCTATCTTGGTATATAAATGAGACTACTACAAACCAGGTGCTGCTTTCTAGTGACCACAAGCCTCAAAGAGAAAACTTTCTGCAAACATTCAAGTCATCTCAACATGATTTATTTTTGAAGGTTGGCCCCTGAAGTACTGACTATTCTCCAGTGTTTTTAAACATATGCTTTTTTTATCCTCATTTTAATTTTTTTGTGAAAATGCCTATCATTTATGATCTGATTTCATCTACACTGTTAAAGCTGGAAGCAAAATCTTCAATAATTTATTTTTATGACTAAACTTTACAAATTTTGGGAGATCAGGGAGCTAAAATGTCCCCAATCTAATTTGTGACCAACATAGTGGCAATGCAAGATATATTCTGTTCTTATCCATCCTAGGAATTTAGCTTTCTAAAGGGACCAATTATCTAGACATCTTTAGAAACATTTGACACATGCCTTAAAAATCTCCATGCTCAGACACAATAAAGGGAAGGATCAACTTCTCAGAGTTTGGGGAAGTCTATTCAAAATCTCAGCCTGAAAAATTCCCTTTATTTTGGAAGTATTTATTATATAAAGAGATACTGATTTGGGGAGTAATTTCATGCTAATTGTAAAAAATTTTTATTTTAGTGGTACATTGTAGACACACATAATGATAACATCCATCATAGGGAATCTGTACCAGTACATAGTATATCTTGTTGCTTCTTTTTTCCCATTCCCCTCCCCTCCCTTCAACTCTTTCTCCCCTCCTTATTTACGAAAGCTCTGTTTCCATTTTTTCTCCTTCTATTCTCCTTTTTCTTTCTTGTCCCTCCCCTCTTTTCTCTTCCCCCTCCCTTGTTTCCCTTCCTATTTGAACAATTTCTTCTCTTTTCCCAATATAATGCATTTTAGTCCATATTTACACTTTCAATTTCTCACACCAGAGAAACAGTGTAGTATTTAAACATTCGTGTCTAATTTATTTCCCTTAAGAGTATGGTTTCAAGGTGCATCCATTAACCTAGAAATATCTCAAACTTATCATTCTTTATGGCAGAGTAGGTGTATTAAAAAACCACATTTTCTTTATCCATTCCACTGTTGATGGGCATTTGGGCTGTTTCCAAGATTTATCTATTACAAACTGTGCCACTATAAATATGGGTATGCATATATCGTTGTGGTATGATGCTTTTAATTCCTTTAGGAAGATACCAAGAAGAGGAATAACTGGGTCAAATGTAACCTCTGGTCCTAGTTTTTTGAGGAATCTCCACACTGATTTCCACAGTGGTTGCACCAGTCTGCATTCCCACCAACAGTGTAGAAGTGTTCCTTTTTCCCCACAGCCCCTCCAGCATTTGTTATTGGCTGTAGAAATGACAAATAAGCATACGAAAAAATGTTCAACATCACTGGTCATTCGAGAAATGCAAATTAAAACAACACTGAGATTCTATCTCACTCCAGAAAGAATGACGACTATCAAGAAATCAGCCAATTTTAGTCTATAGTTGGCTCTAGACTAGAAGAACTGTGAGCCATTGATTTTAGAAACAACCACATCTACTTCAACTTATTTTGAGGTCTCACTTTATACCATGGTGTATCAGCTGCAATATAAAGCAAAAACGCAAAGGTCTTTTCTAATCATGTATTAACAGGCCAGCAAGTAAATATGCATAAGGGTTTTAATCACAAACACACAAAAGATAAAATTGATAGAAATTACATTGATCTTTAGTACCTCTAATGACATTCATATTAATAATAAATGTGTCAGGAGCATCATAAATATGCAAAGAAGCAACACATCAGCCTAAACATCTCCAGTAATTTGTATACTTACACTTTTAGGAAACCACTAATGGAATATAGTGCATTTCCCTTTCTATGAATAGTCAAATGTCATGCATAATGTAATAGTGCAACCGATACTGACAGACCCAGGCAGAATCATTTAAATTTGTTGTAGTGGGCAGAACAAACTGATCTTTAAACTGGACTACAATAAAATACTTCTTGGCCTTTACACCACCCTAATTACTCAGTTTTCCCTTGCCCCAGAGCTTAGAGGAAGTATAAGTGTTATTGCATTGGTATTTGGGGGCACTTATCATAGTCCATCAAATATAAGAGAAATGTGGCCAGTGGAAATCTGGCAAAGCAATGTTAAAGCTCTCTGAAATATCTGTTCAACCTATTTTAATTTCATAACATTAGAACATTCCATCAGAATATCCATCATCACAATATACTGTCATAGCATATATTTACCAAAATGGGCCCAGTTTGTGTGACAGTCTTACAGAAGAATTTGGGGTTGAAGGTATCGTCATATAGGCGAGAGCAGAGGCTTAGTTACTGGAATTCACAAGACAATTAACAATTTCTTAATGCCAGATCAGTGTCAAAAGCACTAAAAAAAAAAAAAAATGCCCACATCAACTTAAAGAGAAATCTGGCTGTATATAATTATTATGATGTTTTGTTTAAGTAGAGGTGATATTGCATTACATAGTAGTAGGTAAAGTAGGTGATCCAAGTTTTACAGCTGTTTATAATTCCTGGGAATTTTGGAGTTCCTAGAGTATTTTACACAATATTCTCAATGCTAAGAAGCACATCGCTGACATCTTTTGGTCTTGCTATAATAGCATTATAGAAGAAAATATTAAATCATAAAAGCACCCAAATTTAGTGGTTCTAATACCTTTTATGGACAATTAATAAATCTGTGTGGTATAGCTATAATCCAAAATTTTATCTTCAATAAAAATGATTAATGAATTTATTTAATGTGTAAAATCATAAAAATATAATTTGAAATTCTATGCAAAATACAATATAATTATTATATAACATTATGCATAACATAATTATAATTAAACAAGTACAGCTCTTTTAAAAGAAAATGTTAATTCTTAATGTACTTTGAAGATAACAGTAAAAATATTATGGAATTTTAAAGACTATTCATTTAATCCTGAAAGAAAGCAGCTAAATAGGAAAAATGGAACAAAGAACACGTGAGACAAATAATAAAAATCAGGTTAATTCATGTAAGTCAGATTATGTTTATATTTGCCATAAAAATTATTATTCTAAACATTTTAGAGATTGTCAGACTTAACCAAAATATAAAAGCCAGTATATATCATTTATAAGAAAACCACTTTATCTATAAAGCTAAAGTAGAAACTATATGTAAGGAAAAAAATGCACTATCTACTACCACATCACAAGAAAGCTGGAGTCTGTTAAACATGAAAGCAAGAGTTACTAAGTTAATAGCAAGCAAAGCAGACATCAGAGCAGGACCTCAGAGCAAGGAGTCACTGTAAAGATGAATATTTCACCATAAAAGCTAACTTTTTTCTGATATTAGAATTAATATGTATCTTAAATATAAAATAACTGGGCTTCAAAATATGTATAGCAACAAATAATAAATGAACATATTAATAATTATATTTGAGATTTCAATTTTCCTATTTAAGTAATGATAAGTAAATAGGAAGTAATTACGGATAGTGAAGAGGACCCAAATTGTAAACTATTTTTAACTAATTTATAATTAAATAACACCAAACCCAAGAATATTAGAGTTCCCTATATTTTCAAATGAAGATGAACTATTCTACAAGATATATAACCTGCTGGGTCATGAAGCAAGTCTCTACATTGAAAAGAATTGAAATCATAATTTCTATGATGACACCAACAGAAATAAATCTATAAGCAATAATTTAGTATATGTAGACAACACTATTTTACTTCAAAATTAAGTGATGCACTTATAAATTAATTATTATTCAAAGAAGAAACAATAGTAACAGAGATATGAACTAAATGAATAAATGAAAATTTTAAATTGGATAAAAACATTCTATGGTCTTGGCATGGTGGACGCACATGGAATTCTAACATTCTGGAGACTAAGAAGAATCACAATTTAAGCAAAACTTAGCGACTTGTCAAGACCTTGTCTCAAAATAAAAATATATTTAAATGCTCTGGATATAGTTCAATGTGTATATAATTTTTATATTTGATGTCCAAACTGAAAAAAAAAAAGTCTTAAGATGGCGGTAAAGATTAAAGCTGGCATTTACTACACTACAATAACTGATAAGAAGCTGAGCAGTGGAGTGAAAAAAGGCTGGGTAATAATTTAATTACCATAATTCTGAGCATTGTGCCTAGAAATTATTTGTTCTGCTGACAGAATTTTCTTTTTTTTTTTTTTTTTTTTTTTTTGGTGCTGGGAATCGAACTCAAGGCCTTGTGCTCACTAGTCAAGCACTCTAACCACTGAGCTAAATCCCCAGCCCCCTGACAGAATTTTCTGCTGACAGAAATACTGTAAGTGCTAGAGAGCATCCTCTGGTGAAATTCCTAAATGAGGATTTTTCAACCTCATGAGAATCCAAAGTATTTTGTTGTTCAAACCTGTAAGTGTACTACATCCATAGACGTCACAGCTTTGTCTGAATTCTTATTAATTCCTAAAGCGTTTCTATGAAATTGAAAGAAATGTTTTTAAAATTATTATGTAGACTAAGGAACACTGATTAATATTAATGTGTGATAAGCAACTTCATTTTCACTAAACACTGTGAGAGTTTGAAATTAGTAATCAAATATTTTAATACTTTGGGCTTCATCTATTTTAATTTGTTTCTGTTTTGATTGCCAGAATTGTGCTGTAAATAATGAACTGGAATGAAAGACAGTACCCAGACAGTTACATATATGTGGAGCAGGATTATTGATACACTTGGAAAAATAAAAGAAAATGTCTTTAGTAAATAGTAACAATTGTAAAGTTGCCAATGTAAGGCTCTTATTTGAAATGATTACTTTTGATAAAAAAATAACAAGCTGTGACAAAGAGATTGGCAAAATTTCAGTAACTCACCAAAGAGCATCTCTACTCAAAGTTTTGTGGCAAAAAAAAAAAAAAAATAAGTTTAAAGAGGCCTTTTTGGGGGCAAAATTGCATAATTGAAATAATAGCCCACGGATATTCCCTAGAGAAATGACTATGGAGCCCATAAAAACGCCAAAGTCCTCCTTAAATAAAAGCCTTTTTCTTGTTTTAGTGCAGGGGCTCAAACTCAGGGCCTTACACTTCCTAGGCAAGCACTCTAACCACTGAGAGCCGTTTAAACAAGGAATTATCTAGGTCCTAAAAAAGTCTGCAGTGATTCTTAGGAAATTTTGAATTTTTTCATAGAAGAGTGTTTTATATTTTCTTTATTAATACTATTTGCATTACATTAAAATAAAAAGAATGAAAACAATTTAAAAATTCCTAATAAAATATAACATAACTTTATTATACTTTAGAAAAAAGATGAATAGGAAAATTCAAAACTCTGAGTTGACCTATCTGCAGAAACAATCTTAAAGATTTCCTGATCGTTACAACTACCATTTAAGCTTTCAAAGCCAGTCAGTACTTTTGAAATGAATCTACAGGAAATCTGCTGCAAAACAAGCAAATAAAAGAAAACCAATCCAAAACAAAAGTGCCTGGACAGAAATTTTATAAGCCTTATACATGTATTGTAAAAAAGAGAGATGTACATAAAATCAATTATTTAAATGTGTAAAATATAAAAATAAAAATAAAACATGTAAAAGAAAAACATAACAATAATAGAAACCACAATTAGAATTGGCTACAAAAATAGAGAAAATTATTTTATTTGATATATTTTATAAAGTTGATAAAAATCTACCTAAACCAATCAATATAAAAAGACAATACAAATTTCTTATATTAGAAATGAAAGAGGGAAAGAAAAGAAAGTGTGGTATTAACTTTCTGCCAAAAATTTTCAACAATTTGGGCAAACTGGAAAGTTTCTTTAAAAATAAAATTTTAAATAACTTCATAACTACAGATGAATTACAATTCATTGAAAGTCTCAATTAAAAAGACCCCAGATTACATCACAGATGAATTCTATAACAAAGAAATACCAATTCCACCTGATTTTTCAGGAAACATATAGAAAGGACATCTTTAAAGAAAAGTAAGAGTAGGTGATTTTAGCAGAATCCTGACATCTTTACAGAAGTTATGTATTGTAAATCTTTCTCCGAGCCTTCCCATAAAGAAATATAATACCATTGCAGGAATGACTATGTACTAGAAAAAAATTAGAAGTTTTCTAGATTATTAAACACTTTGTCTTTGAATTGACTGACTTGTCATTAATTAAATATCATTAATACTTTATACAAATTATTATTTCATTTTGAAAGCATAGTTTAAGTACCAAAGCTCACTCAATACCTGGTATAATTCTCATTGTAGACTCTTGAACTATCACATGAGAAATATTAATTAGGAACGATTACATGGAACCTACTGAAAGTTCTCTTCCTTACCAGAATAGCAATTTTAAAAGAAAAGAACTTACATATCCCTGAAAGAACTATAGTGATTAGTGTTATCCTTATAGATTTTAAAGAAGCTATCCTGGGAAGAAAAAATAGAGGGGTGATTAGGAGGAGAAACAATTCTGAGAGCAAGTTTAAATGTTCACTTGACTGGGAAATTATTCAGAAGGCAATGATTTAACCTAAAGGCAATGTTTAAATCAGAAATCCTTTACTGCATTTATTGTTCTGTACCCCAAGTCCGTACCAGAATGTAGTGAATTACTATAATTCTGTATTGTCTTCGTATCCGTTTTAAATATGTCTTAGTTAGGTTTTCTAGAGTCAATGGTTTATAAGAGAGCAGATTTAATACAGGACATTTATAAGTTACAATATTGACCCAGAAGCCAAATGCAGAAGGTGCTGAATGTCCATCTAGGCACTGCAGACCCAAAAGATCCAATTGAGGGCCAGGAGCTCACAGCACTGTCCTGTGTATGTTCGTGTCTGCACATGATGGCTGAAGAAATCTTCCCTGGAACCAGGATACGATGCTCGCAGCAGAGATGACAAACAGAGCTCCTCTAAGCAACAGCAGCCATCCTCGATGACAGCAAGGCCCCGAGCTCCTTCCTTGACGAGAATGGCCGAGTTCCTTTCGGGAGAACCAGCCACAGCAGAGCTTCTCCTGGGAAACAGCCTGCCAACTAGCTACGGCTCCCACTCTGCCTTATGTTGCAGCAGCAACAACCCTCAGGTAGATCCTCTATACCCAGCACCACACCAACTCAGTCCAGCTGGATGTTCTGGCTCAAGCTGACCACCTTAAGTCCACTACAAAATATATGTTGGACTTTCTCATATAGGAAGTAGGTCTTAGTAACTACTTAACTCTAAACACTGTACAAGTTCTGAGAAAGCAGGTAAGACAGGTCTCTTTTTATTCTTATGGGAAGATGAGTAAATTATCAATTAATTCTAGCTGAGAGACCAGAGAAGATGAGAAATGTTTTATGTTGCTAAGAATAAGCATGTGTTCTTATTAGGAATAACACATTCACATTTATGTATAGATTCTTCAAAGCCAGAATTAATTCTATTGATAAACAATTTAGGTACTAGCTGGATGCCATCGACCATCATTTATTATTCTATAAGGATCCAGTACAGATTTATAGTCACAATTAGTGACATGTCAGATTGTTGGAAGAAAAGTAGTGATAGTCAATAATAAAGCAATCAGATTCTCAGGAAGCCAAATAGTTTGAATATCTTTCAAAAATGTCATTTATCTAAAGTAACATGTGAAATGCTTCCGTGTTTTCAAAATTAATGGAGGAAGTCTCAAAGTAAGTGTATTTAACTAAGCAGTATTTTTTGAAATGTCAGAACAATCCAGACTAAAGGTAAATACCAAAAATAAAATCATCAAAAGCTTTGGCAAGGTATTTCCAAATATTTAGAAACATCTGGTTTGGTATTAAATGGGGATATAATTGTGTGGTATTGATGATGTACTTCCACATATTTTGATATTATTTGACACAATTTGTTGTAGCGAGTTTACTTCTAAGGCAGTAGGCAGTGACCCCCACCTTCTGCTATTTACATCCTGTGGGATGCTCTCCCCTCGACTGTGGTCTGTATTTGATGACTTGATTTTAACCAATAGAATATGGCAAACGTGATGAAGTATCTCTCCTAGCATTAGGCATGAAAGATTGGGACGTCCATGTTTGTCACACACTTCTTTCTTTCCAGCTTTGATGAAAAAAACCTGCCGGGTGCATGTGGCAAGGAGCCGAGAGTGGCTCACTGGCCACTGAGAAACTAAGCTTCAGTCCAGTAGATCTTGACAGCAGAACTAGCCAACAAGCACATAATACAGAAAGGCAAACTGTTCTGCATTGGAAGCTCTAGAGACATTGGTTTTGGACCAAGCAGTGCAGTCATGGGAGGTATTCTGAAGCAGAGGGCCCCTGTAAACTGAGCCTGTATTTTAGCCCATTTAAGTTTAAACTATATTTCTGACCTGCAGAGTCTGACAGATAATAAATACGTGTTTCTTTTGTGGTTTTTATTGAGGTAAAATATATGTACTGTTTATTATTTTAACCATTGATGAGTGTAAAATTGAGTGACATCAAATACACTTGCAATGTTACGCATCACCACTATGTGTACCCCAAACGCTTTCATCGTCTCCCAAAAATGTCTGTACCCATAAATTCTCTTCCTTCCAATGCTCCCACAAACCTCTTTTCTTCTTTTATCTCTATAAATTTGCCTTTTTTAGGCACATCATACAAGTAGGATGATGAAATATTTGCCCTCCTTGGCTTATTTTACTAGGCATAATAATTTCAAAGTCCAGTCATATTGTAGCATATATCAAAGTTCCATTTCTTGTTATGGTTGGCTAATACTCCATTGTATGACTATACAACACTTTGCTTATCATTTTTGTTGATGGACATTTAAATTGATTCCATCTTTTTGCTATTATAAATAATCCTGCTATGAATATTTGTGTTCAAGCGCTGGCTCTCATTTTTTTGGTTATGTACTTAGGAGCGGACTTGCTAAATCATAAGGTGCTTTATGTTTATCCTTTCAGGAAATGTTCAAACTGTTTTCCACAATATATGTCCAACATTCCCAACAGCAGTGTGTGATGGTACTAATTTTTTAGTATCATTTCCAGTATTCACTTTCTAGTTTTATCTTTTATGGCCATCTTTTTGATGCGAAGTGGCATCTCATTGCAGTTTTGTTTTGCATTGCCCTAATAACTAATGATATTGAGCATCTTTTCCCATTTTTTATTTGAGTTGTTTGGTTTTTCTTCTTGTGTTTTTAGAGGCATTTTGTGTATCCTAAATATTAATACCATATTAGATTTATGAGCTGTAAATGTTTTCTGAACAGTGTACTTTCATGAAAAAGATGTTCTTAATTTTAGCAAAATCGAATTTATCTACTTTGCTGTTGTCTGTATTTTTGGTATTGCATCCAAAGATTTTCTCTAATATTTTCCTTTATATGTATTATTAGTTTTATTTCTATATTTAAGTGTTTGATGATTTCAGTTAGTATTTGTACATAGTGTGGCCGAAGTCTAATTTATTTTCCTGCTGGTATATTTCCAGTGTTCCAAGGAACACTTGTTGAAAAGACTCTGTTTCCCCAATGAATGGTTTAATCTCTCTTATTAAAAAATCAACTGGCAACTATACGAGGATTTATTTTGGGGCTTTCTATTGGTGTGTATACCTATATCATATGGCAGTACTACACTCTCTTAATAATTATAGCTTTGTAGTAAATTTGGAAGTGGAAAACTTTGAATTCTCCAATATCATTCTTTATTTTCAAGATTGTTTGAAGGGTGGGTAATCAGTGACCTTAGTAAATGAGAATTAGCTTATCCTGTTTTGCAAAAGAAAGAGGCTATAGATACTTTGACAGATATTTTATAGTATCTATGGGATTGCTTTGGGTAGAATTCACATTTTAATCATATTAACTCAACTTACCATAAAATCAAATGTCTTTTAGCAATACTTTTTAGCTTTTAATATGCAAGTCTTTCACTTCCTTGGTTAGAGGTATGCCTAACTACTTAATTCTTTTAAATTCTATCGTAAATACAATTTATTTCTTAATTTCCATTTTAGGTTGTTTATTTATGCTCTATAATACACAAAGATTTTTGTACCACTTTACTGAATTTTTATTTCTGTTAGCTTACATCTGCTTTTTGCAGGGTAGGTCTATATATAAGATCATGTTATTTGTGAATGGTTTTACAATTTCTTCCTTATTTGTATTTTTAAACTTCTTTTTCTTGTCTAAAGGCTCTTGCTAACACATTGCAAAATTCAACAGCAGCAATATAAATGTGCATCTGCGTCTTGCTCTGGAATTTAGAGGAAGAATTTCGGTTCTTCAACATTGAGTAGGGTATTCAATATTCTATACACTATTTTGTTATGTAAATATAATTTATCATGTTGAGGAATTTCTTCTCCTTGACTAGGTTTCTGAAAGTTTTATCATGAAAGGATTTGCCTTTCTTTATCAATTTTAAAAATTATCTAATTTTTTCCTAGTAGCATTGTCTTCTTCACTATCTCATCACTGAGACACAGTACCCACCACCATGACTCTGAAGAGGAAAAGTGTATTTTGCTGTATTTTGACTCGCAGTTTGTACAGGTTTTAGTCCACAGTGAGCTGGCTCTGACGCAGACTGGCGTGGCAGCTTGGCACGGCAGACAATCATGTCATCTGCTAATAATAATTTAACTTCTTCCTTTCCTATCCATATCCCTTTTATCTATTTCTTTTGTCTAATCGCTCTAGCTGATGCTCAAGAAATATTTTCAACAGAAGTGCTGATTACAGACATCCTAGTTTGTTCCTGATTTTAGAAGGAAAGCTTTCAGCTTCTCTCCATTTACTGTGATGTTAGTTGTTGCTTGTCACAGATGGTTTTTAGCAGATCACGGGTGGTTGTTGCGTTTTGTCAAATGCTTTTTCTGTGTCTATTGAGATGATCTTGTGATTTTCGTCCTTGTGTCTGTTTATGTGGCGTATCACATTCATTGATTTGCATATGTTGGGTCATTCCTGCATCTCTTGAAGGAATCATAATTGGTCATGGTATATGATCTTTTTAATGATCTCTGCATTCTGTTTGCCAGTGCCTTTTTGAGGACTTCTGCTTCTCTGTTAATTAAAGAGATCAGCCTATCGTTCTTTTTGGTTGGGTCCTTTTCTGGAGGTCCTTTTTTGAGATGGTTCTCATGAAGCCATTAAGCTTGCCAGCCTGGGCTCTTGTGTGCTTGCCTCAGCCTCTCAGACTTAAAGGATTGCAAGCATGTACCACTACACTCAGTTTAATATTAAAATTACATAGTAATAGATACTGTTATGCTTTAAATGTATTCCTCAAGATTTTTATCTTAGAAACTTGACCCCAGTGTGAAGGTATTGTTCATATTATGACGCTTCTGTCTTCACGAATGGATAAATACCATTAGTACAGAGCATAAGATGCATTTGGCACCCTATCGCTCCATGTCTCACCTCTCCACCCTTCGGCCATGGGATGAGGCGGCAAGAAGGCTTTGCCAGATGCCAGCACCTTTGATCTTGGACTTCCCATCCTCCAGAACAGTGAGAAATACATTTCTATTCATTACAATTTACACAGTCTTTAGTATTTTGTTATAGCAGTGTGAAGAAGACTAAGACAGATAATTAATAAATTTATAAATAGTCTAATGTATTCAGTAGGTGTGTATACAAATAATAGTATGTTGCTAATAAAATACGTTGACTTTAAGAGGAATTATGTGTGGAGTATATTATGTTTTTAGAAGATGGTTCGTATGGGATGAGTAATGACTGAAAATATAAACCCATGTATCTGGATTGGCCAGGCTTCTTAGATACATTAAAAGTCAGTGTGCGTTCTTAGAATGGCCTTAACCTTCCCATATACCACATTAGCATGATTTGTCTAATACAATCACAAGATCTGATTGGTTCAGGTAGAGAAAAGAACAGACTGAAATAATTGACATATGATTATTCTATTTTTATTGTTTACTTTGTAATTAATTCCATCCTAACAGTACTAAAGTTGAATATAAATAACTTTTTCTTTGGGATCTTCAAGATATCTTCACAGATGCTAGAAAAGTAGGGTATGTAGTCATTCATGCATTTCTTGACTCAGTAATATTATTTGGCACATATGAGATGCAAACCAATGTGTTGGGAATGCTCAGAAAGTCAGTTCACAAAGATGGTGTCTTCTCATAGAAAGGTAATGTGGAATATTTCTCTAAAAATTTTATAATAATATGGGAAGAAAGATTGAAGGGAAAACATCCTACCTTGCTAAAACAATTCCTGTACACTGAAAATGGCATGGTAATTATTGAACTAAATAATAATTTAAAAAATCTATTAGAACATGTCTGCAATATATAATAAATATACTCATTGTGGGAAATCGGTGCATACACATTCCACATCTTGATCCATTCTACTTCCCTTCCTCTTTTCTTCCTCCTGTCTTCTCCATCTCCAGCTCCCCTTCCCATCTTCACAAAGTCTATTTCCCTGTTTCCTGTCATTTATTTTTCACTTTGCTCTTCAAATTATTTATACTTTCTGTTTCTGATATAAAATAAACCATTTTTAAAATTTTAACTCTTCCTTTAAAAAATTATAACAATATTCACATCAACACATCCTGCATGTAGATCATCAAATTGTACAGCTTCTTTACGTTGGCTTCTAGGAGATTATTTGCATTATCTCGGTAGTTTCACAATCAATGTTGTGGCAATTTTACTCCCAAGATCTAATTGGGACTCAACGAGATTTATCAAACTGCTAGATGGTAATATGTGTAACGCTGTTAGGAAAAGTTCGTATGTGACTTATTTAAATCTAAGCACATTTTTCTTTTCTGCCTCTTCTTATAGCGTGATGTACAATTGACAGTAAAGCTGTTACAGGTTGCTATGGTGGGGTGTTTATCTATTGTTTTTCTGCTCCATTTTCAACTTAGCTTCCTATACCTTATAATAATGGGGCTATATTTCCTGTACTGCTTGTCAACTACCTCACCACTAGATTTTCCAGGAGCAGACACACGTGGAAGTTCAGAAAATTAGACAAAGTACCTGAACTAACCAACTCTCTCTGTTTCTGTCTCTGTTGCTATCACTCTCAGTTTCCAACTCTGATTCTTTGCCTCTCTCCTCCAATCTTTCTCCTTCTCTCCATTAGCTTCTCTTCATGCAGTCTCACTGAACTTTACCTTACCTTTCGTGACTGTGCTTCGAGTAACGTTAATGACCATTCCTAAAACCACTCGGCTTTTTTCTTTTTTTTTTTTTTCATACTCACAACTACAGTCCATTTCTTTTTGCAAACATCCATGTTAAAGGAGATGGCAAAAATTTTACTTGTATATATTAACCTGCATATATGTAATTTTAAGAAAAAATGGAATAAACTGCTTTACTGAATCGTACATACCAGTAAAGTTTTTTATTTTATTGAGACACGGTCTTTAAGTAGCTCAGGCTGGCCTCAACTCACAGTCTTCCTGTCTCAGCCTCTTAATTGCTGAGATTTATCACTGTGTACCAACATGCCTAATTTGAGATTTTTATTTAATGTAATATCTTGAGAAACTCAGACAGCGTTTTTAACTTTCCCTGCTTAATTGACTAAAACTTGAATTCACTATTATCTATTTGCAGTGACACTGAGACCTCAGAACTTCCCCTGAACAATATAAATGAAGGAATCTAAAACTTCAGCGAGCTAAGCACCATGTCTCTGACCCCTTGATTTGCCTTATTACTATGTGGGGAAGTGTAAAGTTCCTCCTTCACAAGATCATTAGGAAAAGTCATATTATAGAAGAAACAGCAACACCTTTGAAAGGTTCTGTGCTTTATTTTCTGTTTGTCAAAAAGGATGGAGGGGGGTAAATTTGAATGATCTTCTTGATTTCAATGCAGGTAATGTAAATGGAGAGTTCAAAGCCAAATAATGCTGTTTAAAAATCAGGTCCTTTAAATTGCTTTCATTGGGAGCAGGAAAAGAATCGCAATTAGAATATTTTGCCCCACAAATACTTTTAGTGATAGCTAAATTACCGCATTATGTCTTGACTAAAATAGATGATTATCCTACTCAAACATTATTTAAGCTTACTCAGAAAAATTCTGGGCCTGGTGAGCAGAAACACGAATCGAGTCAATACAATGGGGAGTTCAGATTCTCATTAAGTTTCCAAAACCAGGCCAATTGCCAGAGTAATTGCTCTGTTATTGAAGAAGTTTAGTCCATTTGAGGAAGAATGTGGCAATGCTATTAAAACTATAGACAGTACATTTTCAATCAAATTTTCCCCACATCACCTGTAATTGTTTAATAGTGGAGTACTACTCTATGTAGAGGGAAATATTTGGAATATTTGGGAATTTCTAAAACCATTGCTCAATTAGTCCCTTAAAACTTAAATGACATAATTATTTCTTGGGGAAAAACTGAAGTCACATAACGAGTGGAATTGAGCCCAGTGAATGTAAAAATATTCTCTGTGGTAGAATAGGAATAGTCATTTTCTAAAACTGGTTAAATACTCACATTGGATCCCTGACAATGGAATTATGGTGGGCCAATTATACAAGTCTCCAGAACTTCCTTTTCTTAGCAGATTTGTAAAACAAAAGTGATATTGGCCAAGATAGTATAATAGGGACTAGAATTACACTTTTGCCTGAATCAACTGAAGCACCAGTCCAAATATTTGAAACAATAGCTTTCGGGAAAATGGTTATTAGACAATAAAAGACAATGTTACATAAGAGACAAAAAATCAAATGAGGTGAGCCTTAATATTGCTCTAGCTAACTTCCTTGAGTTTTCAGATCTCAACACTTAGAGGAGAAGCCATTGGAAATTCCAGCACACTTACTTAGTTTAGGACATAGAAATTTCAAAGAGTACAAGGAAGCTGGAATGTACTGGACAGAGAACACCATAAGAGAGAGCTTCAAAGAGAACACTAGAGATTTAGAGAAATCCTCTAAATTATTCAACACAGTACATGTCTGAGAGGAAATCACCCAAGGGAAAGAACCATCAGAAAAGATTAAAGAAAATGTCACCTGATTCTCATGAAAGTCTAGAAATAATACCTGTGTTAGGTAGCCCCCAAAATGCTCATAATTAATGAAAAACTATGTAAAGAATAGGGAAGAGTTCTTCCTAAATCGTCCAGAGTTGTTTACCTTATGCTATATGCTTATCTGGTCCAGGCACACAAATTTAAAAGCAGTATCACAAAGAACACAATTATCTCCAGGTAAAAACCAGTGTCAAAGAACAAAGCTCAAGAGTAAGTAAACAAAAATACTCAGTACCCAATAGGGCAAAATTCACAACGTTAGGAAAGTAATAATGATTACACAGACATCCAAGTAAGTAGAATGATGACATTCATAATAAGTGTTGAAAATTCGATCAAAATTTAACCAGAGATGACACAAATGTTACAATTAAAAAGCAGAAGCATTAAACTATGTGTTGTAACACTATTCCACATATTTAGAATGTTAAGTAGAATCACAGACTTTTAAAAGGCACAAATTGAACTTCTATATATGAAAATTATAAAGTAAAAATGAAAATTACTTTGACTCTGATTAACAGTATATTAAATAAAGAGTAAAAGTCGTGTGCGAAAAATTGTGAAAGAAAAGATTAGCAAGAAGAACCCACACAATTGTCATTACAAAAATAAAACAATAAAATATATATAAAACATCAAACACGTTCACTGAACTGTGAGACAACTTCAATTGGAATCAAGAAAGGATGGAGGGTGGGAACAAAAATAGTTTTGAAAATAATGCTTAAAGATCTCTAAACTTGGTTTCAAAGAAAACAAACCTGTTAGTCAATGAACTTCAGGAATTCTGCAAACACCAGATACTAGAAAAACAATAAAACCATAGAGCACATAATTTCTTCAAGTTGATGTAATGTCCAATAAAATGCACAATTTTTAAAAGAGTGAATTGAAATTGTCCTTCCAAGTAAAAGAAATAAGTACGCTTAATAAAAAGAGACAGTAATGAAGAATATTTAAAAAATACAAGAATTAAGTTTCAATGTATCCAAGTGAAAAATGCAGATACATAATATTAAGTCAATATGAGAGTCTCTGAATTGTGGCAGGAATGTAAATTAGTACAACTATCATGGAAATCAGTATGGAGATTTCTCAAAAAATTAAACATAGAAATTTCTTTGGACCCAGTTCTTCCCCTTCTAGGTATCTTCATGAAAGACTTAAAGACATCATATAACAGTGATGCATGCTTAGCAATGTTTACAGCAGCACAATTGAAAATAGCCAAATTTTGGAAGTAGCCAAAAGATGAAAGGATAAAGAAAACATGATGTTTACATACAATGGAGTACTACTGTGCCATAAAGGAAAACTTGATTCATTTGTAGGAAAATGGATGCAGCTTGAGACCATAATAATGTTAAGTGAAATAAATCAGACATGCAAGCTAAAATATTGCATGGTTTCTCTTACATGAGAAACTCAAATTATAAATAAAGAGCCAAATTAAAAATAGAAAACAGTAAGTAGGGAGATAGATCTTCCTCAGATAGGAAGGGTATTAAGAGGTGGAGGGAAGGAGGAGAGGGAAAAGGGATGAAAAAGCAATTAGGATGTGTTGTATACATATACAAAATCCACTTAGCAATGTAAACATTGTGTACTGTAAAAGTATTGATAAAAATGTTTTAAAGCCCAAAACATATTATTTTAAGAAGAAAGTTCAAGTTAATTTTAAGATTTATAAATTTGCAATAATCAACTCAAAGATGATAGTGGTGGACTGACTATGGGCAACATGAGCAGGAACACTCAGTAGAACTGAGCTGGTGTGGTTCTGGATGCAGAGGGTGCACCTGAGGATTGTTGCGGACACAACAAAAAGAACTGGAGAAGATGCCTGTGGCTGGCTGTTTCCCAGCAGAAGCTCTGCTGTGGCTGGTTCTCCCAAATGGAACTCGGCTGTTCTTGTTGCAGAAGGAGCTGAGGGCCTTGCTGTTGTGGAGGATGGCTGTTTGCTTTGGGGAGCTCTGGTCTTCATTTCTGCTGCAAACACTGTATCCTGGTTCCAGTACAGATTTCTTCAGCCTTTTAGTGCAGACACGGATGTACATGGGACTGTGCGGTGGACTCCCAGCCCTTGATTGGATCTTTCGGGTCTCCAATGCATAGACAGATATTCTGCCCTCTTCCTGCATTTGGCTTGTGTGTGTGAATGTTTTAATTTGTATTTGTTCTGCATTAATCTGCTCTCTTGTGAACCGCTGACTCTAGAAAAGTAACTAATACAATGATAATTCAAGTCACAGGTAAGAGCACTTTATGAGAATGTCAACAGGTAAATAACTGGTAAAGAAGGCTCAGAATTTGAATCTCCAAGTAGACTATCATTTTAAGGTCAAGCAGATGATGAATATATATTCTGTCTTACATGGACCACATCAGATGGACGAAATATTTGAAATGGCACTTAATTATAGTCAATATGTCACTGCTTTTAAGGGCAGTGCTAAATACAATAATAGTTACCAGTACATTCATGATTGAGATTTAATTTTATTGTATTTTCCTTTTTTGTTTGGTGGTTTTAACTGTGATCCAGTTCTGTGGTTAGAACAATTGCAAATCAATGGTTTCTTTCCTTGCAACAGGCAGTAACATATTTGCTTTTTGAGTGAAAATGTGCTGATATTAGTTTTCCTTCTCAAAAGAAACACTGTGTAGTCTTGGCTTATATTAATACTAATGTGTAAGAATATAAAATCGGAAGGCACTAAATCTCTTCAAGATCAATTCTTTTCAACTTTTGAAATGCACAAAAATTAGTGATACTCAAAACAATTAAAACAACTGATACATCTTTATCAAAATGAAACATTTCAAAAGTTATTCGAATTTAATAAATCAAAATAATCTTTATATTCTAATGTTTACGATTTTTTCTTACTAATGAAGGGACTCAAATTTTACAAGGTGATAAAAATGTTCTGAGATTATCCAAAAATTATTTCAAGTAAATGTTGAATTATAAGTACCATATTTCAAATGTCTATTAAAATGATAGCATTTATAAATTTAGTCAAATGTAAATATTTAAATCACATATTAACTAATATTCTGTATCACTTTGCAGATAATGCTTCTCTCAACTCCTATTTTATAAAATATTGTATTCGCACTCCTTTCTGCATTTTGAAATTTCCCAGAACAACTTTTGAAGAAATATAATTTTTCTTTCAGAAATTCATTATCTTCATTTGTATCTAAGTTCACTTAAATATAGTAATATTTGAATTGCATATGTTCCTGTCAATGTAAATTAACAGCAATTAACAGAGACACAATATGAATATTATAAAGACAGTTGATTCATATATACAAGGAGGATTGTATTTGTGACTTGTACTTTTTAAAAAATTTATGAGACAATTTTTTAAGTGACCATTAGAAAGTGTGCTTAAAGCCAGCAACACTTATGATATCATCATCCCCGGAATATTTATTAGAGCTACATTAGTTACTTTTAATTCCTTTTTACCTGATTTATCCTAGTACTCTAAAGAATCGATAAAAGCAATAATTGAAATAATTTTCTCTTTCTTTCAATATTATAAAATTTAAATAAATTATTGAAGAATTCCCTACACAATAGTACACTTTCCAGCATGGAGCAAAACACCTGCTACACCTTACTCGACCCAAACTTATATTTTTCACTCGGGGTTTCACAGGTTTTATTCCATGTTTGGTAGGCTCCCAGGTAGCCATATTGTGAAAGAAAAGCATTGCGGAGCAAAGCTGCTCACATATGGCAGGTGGAAAGCAGAGAGATAGAGAAAGATTCAGAGAGAGAGAGAAGGGAATGGAGAACAGGATGTTCCCCGTGACCTGCCTTTTCCAACAAGGCCCCAGATCTTAAGAGCACATCCAGCTGTAAACTCATCGGTGGATCAATCAACTGATAAGAAAAACAGCCCCAAGATTTATCCACTTTTTTACAAATCTCACCTCTGAACATGTAAGCCTGTTGGGGGACACTTTTTTTTATCTAAACCATGACACTCATAATATGAGAGTCTAGGCGAATTCTGAAAAATAAGGCAAACTCCTTTTTAAAGAGAAATTTTTGGCAGCAACAAAAAGAATTGTAGACTCCTTATAGCTGGACAATTTCTTTCTCGTAATACTAGAAATTTCCAAATATATTAATTATAACTAATACTAATAGTAAGATTTTAAGCTAAAGCATACCAGGCTTAAAATGTATAATTATGGATCATAGTAGTACACACTACTACAAATCTTATACAAATGTGAGCACAGTTAGAATCTTGCTGACAGTAGGGAAAAGGCAGCAGTCTCAAACATAAAAATATATCAAAACTGATTATTTGTTTAAAAGGCGTAATTGTGAATTTCCTAGTGAATAAATTTTCCTTTATTTAATATGAAAAAGAGAAAATTGTCTTGACAGAAATCATTACTTCTCTTATAATAGCTAGTTTTAAGGAAAATTGGTAAACTGCTGAGGCCTAAGTGTGTAGTAATTACAGTAGATGATGCATAAAATTTAATGGTTATCATTCTTATAATGCAAAATCCAAGTTATGACTTAATAGTGTATCAAGATTCTTCTGAAAATAGACTATGTGAGCCAATGGCCTTTTTTAAGCAAACGTATTTTGGCTCTTCTATAGGTCAAATATTTTAAAAGAGAACTGGTTTGTAATATACAGTGTACCTCAGTTCATGAGTTTAATTCGTTCCACAGTTCTGGCCACCAACTGAATTGGTTGTGAACCGAATCAAGTTTCCCCATAAGGTTCAATGTAAATAAGTTCACTCCTTCTTACACCTACAAATGTGGTTACAAACATATTTTGGTCCAGAAGTGAATGAAATTTCCCATAAAACTCAATGTAAATGAAGTTAATCAGTTACGAACCATATGTACTTTCTAACCACAAAATCATGAAACAAAGCACAGTACAATATGAAGACAGCGAACACTAACCTTGATTGAGGCAACTTCTGGTGCTGAGGACGGGACGGTAGGTGAGGAAGAGGTTATTGTTTGGAGGGAGAGACCCCTCCATAAGGACATTGGGGAGATCTCCTTCAGGGGTTTCCTCTCTTCTTTGTCTCTCAGCTGCAGGGTCAATTTTGATGAAAAATCTGTCTAATGTCACTTGTCTTTTCCTGCGCCGTGTAACACTTCTGAAATGAAAGATCGCATTATCATTCCTCAGATTTGACACTGTTTGTTACAGTTATGTTGGGGTTGGCCTCTCAAAGAAATCCTGGCACTCATTCCATTTGTCCAGAATGCATCTTATCACATCGCTGCTGACTTCCTCCCTGTCTTCCTCTCCCTCAGCAGACTGCTCCTCAGCAAGCACCTTCTGCTGTTTACTCCGGAGCTCAGCAAGTTCTCCCTTCATCAGCTCCTCCTTGTGGTCCTCAACAAGCTTCTCTGTGTCTGCACCATTGACGTCCAGACCCGCAGTTCTGCCCACGACACGACCTCCTCTGCTCTCCGTGCATCAGACCCTCCAGTGACACATTCTGGCCACAGTTTCCTCCAGGCCGAGTTTTAAGATCTGGCACGTGACATCTTCCTGGGCTTTGTCAGTGAGGTTGATGCAGTGGAGGACGTTGAAGTATTTCTTCCAGAACTCTTTCAGAGTCAAGAACATCTCTTCAGTGACATTAAGATACCTGGTGAAGAGCACTTCTGTGTATAGTTTCTTAGAGATCACTTGCTGGTCTGAGGGCTGGAGAAGAGGTTTCCTGTTGGGAGTGGAGGGACATTGACCTGTAAGAAGTCACACACAGCATCCATGTCATCCACCAAGGCTGGAAGGTGTCCTGCCTGGGTACATTGTCCATCAGAAGAAGGTACCTTTTAGGTGCCTTTCAGGTCGTCAGAAAGATATTACTTAACAGTGGGTGTGAACACCTCGTGGAGCCATTCCGTGAACAATTGCCTTGTGCCCCAAGCTTTCACATCGGCCTCCACATGACAGGCAGTCCAGCCTTGCTTAGATTCTGTTCGTTGAATGCACAAGGGGTCTGGGAATGGTACATGTGTAGCGGCTTAATTGTCAGATAGGCACTTTCATTCACACACAGCAAAAGGGTCAATGTGTCCTTCACGGGCTTTTGCCCAGACAGCACCTTTTCCTCCCGTATTATACAGTTTCTGTTTGGCATCTTCTCCCAGAAGAGCCTGTTTCATCGCACTTTAGCATTTGTTGAGCGAAGTATCCTTCTGCCTACATGAATTCCAGGAACTGTTTCTTACAGGCTTCTGCTGCAACCTTGTCAGGACGTGAAGCCTCACTACGTCCTATCACATGTGGATGCCACTTCTCTTGTGGAATTTATCAAGCCACCGTCTACTGGCTTTAAATTCATCACTCGTTGCACTTGTAGAGGTGCTTTCTAGAAGGAAATCACTGTACGATTTCCTGGCTTTTCACGGATCGTAGCTTCACAACACTGTCACCTGCCAGCTCGTTCTCATTCAACCACACTAACAAAAGTTTTTCCACCTTGTCTAGCACTTGTGTCCTCTGCTTGGTTAGTATTGTTACTCCTTCTGCCACATTCGCTCCTTTGATGGCATCTTTATTCTTCAAAATAGTCAAGACTGTCAACTTTGCCATCTTGTATTCTGAGGCTAGATCAGTGACACTCATGCTCTTCTGCAATTTCCTTCTTCAATTCAATGGTTGTTTTCTTCAAAATCTTTTTCTCTTCATTCTTGGTCTGCACTTTCTTTGGAGCCATGCTGGACTGAACAATACTTCACAGTTTTGTATGTGCTAAAAAGCACACACAAAAACGTTTCACAGCAAGTGCACACAGGTCTCTCTGTGACTGCAGTCTTGACTAAAGGAAACCACAACCACGTGTCAGAGCAGGAAGACAGCCGTGTTCATGTTCCTGCGGGGAAGACCACCTCGATCCTATTCATCTTGCAGTGCAGAGTTTGTGAATCAAAGCAAAATTATTTTGAACACTTCCGTTCATGAGACAAATCATTCGCAATCAGAAGCATTCATGAACCAGCAGGTAATACCATGATGATAAAACCACTGGCAACAAGGTCAGAATTTTCAACATTTTGATTTTTTTAGCTAAAGTTCCAGAGGTCAGTCTTATAGTAGCCTACTTATCAAAGGGCATGGAAATTGGCCAATACATTCATGCTACTTGAAAGCTTAAAATTTTAGAGAAATGTTTTGTTTCAGTTTACTTGGAAATAAATGCTGCCTTGTCAGAAAAAAATGCAAGCCAATTATTTTTATTCTATCCTAGCCAACTTTCCTATTTTTGAAGCTTTCAGATTTATCTGAAATCCCTAATTGACACACAATGTATCTATCATCATGGTTCTTAGCTAAAAAAATTTTTGAGATGAGTTCAAATTAGTAAGATTACGGGATAGTATTGGAAGACATGACGTGAAGCTCTACGAATCCATGAGAAGCCTAATAAATCAATCACAGAAAGTGGGAGGGAAGAGAGAAAAGCTGAGCGCATGCAGACATCCCCCAAAGATCCCTGGGTCTGCGCTCCTCACGCTAAGGCACAAACCACTGACTCAACTATTGGTGTAATAGCCACCTCCAGACAATACGGTACAGGGAGACTTTTTTGTTCTGGTGTCACAGTCTTCAGTCTACTCCAAGTTCTGACAGCTAGAGCCATTGGGGATGGAACAAATCGATCCTAAACAGTCACAGACTTTTGGTTACTAACACCATAGTCAGGGG
This sequence comes from Hystrix cristata, assembly GCA_004026905.1. Classification (NCBI taxonomy): domain Eukaryota; kingdom Metazoa; phylum Chordata; class Mammalia; order Rodentia; family Hystricidae; genus Hystrix; species Hystrix cristata. The sequence continues at coordinate 113,025 of PVJO010001640.1, read as the reverse complement.
CAGGAATTCACTCTGGGCTTGTTGCCAGATAGTTTCTTGTTAGTAATTCAGTTTAAGTCACAAACTGGTGAGCTAGATGTCAGTGCCTGAAAGACACAAAGAAAACCAACAACAGTAAACTTCCCAATATAGTTTACTACTTTGGCTGCCCATTATCCATATATGTATCAGTCAGTGCTCCCTAGAGAAACAGATTTAATGCAAGAGATAAAAAAGGATTTACAAAAAGAAGAAAAGCCAAAAAAAAAAAAAGCAAACCAAAACCCACAAACAAACAAAAAGCCAAGCGTGGTGGCACACACCTGTAATCCCAGCACCTGGGAGGCAGAGGCAGGAGGATCGCTGCAAGTTTGAGGCCAGCCTGGGCTACATAGCAAGGCCCTGTCTCAAAAAGCCAAAAATAAATAAATAAAACAAAACAAAAAGTCGGGTTACCCCTGCTGCCTGTAGGAGACAGATGTGGAAGAGTGCAAAAGGGCTGTCTGCCCACTGGAGAGCTGAAGGATACAGTCAAAGGTCGAAGGACTGGAGTTCATTGTAGACTCTTGTGTAAGTCCATATCAAGAGACCAAAGGGTCTGTGCTGGGGTTGAAGGGTCTGCACTGGCTGCAAGGAGACAGATGTCCCAGGCTAAGGCAAAGAATGGAGCTCCTCTGAAGAAATGGAAGCGAGACTTCTTCATTCCAATTTTTACTCCATTCTGGCTACAAGCCCACTGGTTGGTGCCACTCACACCTAGGGTGAGTCTTCCGTCTTCAGTAAGTCTCTCCAGCCTCACCCAGAACTGTATGAATCCAGTCAGTGGACTGATCCAGTTACCCATGCTGGTAATGCATATTCACATGGCCTAGAACCAACCACCTCCTAGAAGCCACATCTATGAGCACATGAGGCTTTGGGGGGATACTGAGACACAGGCTATAACATCTACTAAGAAGGCTTTGGAAATATTTCATAAAGTGATGAATGAATGAATGAATGTATTATAAAGATCCATTTTATTTTTATTTACTTGAACTGACCCTTAAAACAGCATATAGTGATGCCTCAGTGGTCGAACAGTTCCAATCTTGAAGTTTCCACTACTCGGACATCAAAGTTTGAAAAAATCTGCTCTGAGTTTGTAACTTTGCTTGAAATTCCGACTTGACAAAACCTGAACAGCCAAGAATGATTCTTGCACAGTGTCTTGCTGTAGACACAAAGTGGTGACTCTTCAGTCTGAACGGTGCTCTTACCCAGACAAATTTTTAGTGAGGAAAGATGAAAAAAGATCAAGAGAAAAGACCCCAGAAGGTGTCCTGCCAGCAGTCATTATGGAAGGAGACTCTCCTTCCAAAAAATAACATTCTCCTCCTCCTCCAATGTCTCTCCAGCTTCCGATATGCCAGGAATTCCCCATGCCAACGTACTTACTTGTACAAATTTTTAAAAATTTTCTTTACTGTTTCGTGTTTTGATACTTAATGTACTGGACTGTTTTCATTCTATTTAGATGTTTCACAGGCTATTTCCACAACCTTGGGCTATTAACTGTGTGTTAAAATCCTGGAGAAATGAATCTCTAAGTATTTGGGGGCCTCAGAACCAATTATTTGGTTTCCTGTTATTTCTTATGGAAAACTATGTTCAGTTCTCAAACTTTCTGGTCTTCGAACATGAATTTGTTTCCTCTACTGAGCTGAAAATTCTTTGAATTTTAAAAATTATAAGGATATTAATTTCACCAGAAAACTAAATGTCTCTTTATGCTGATAGAGAATCACTACAGATGAATCTTTAAGAAATCAGAAAACTAAAGTCCTCGTATGCAAAAAAATACAGAAGGTAGGAAAACATAAACTAAGATTAATGGCTAATACTAATGTCCTGGATATTGCAAAAAATTCAAAAACTATAACTATTTTTTCACGGGTCTATTTTACTCCCCGTGTTGTTTGCAAGCTTGTGCACATAGAAGTGTTCCTCTTCCATTTTCTTCCTTCTGTTTTTGGTCATTGTTAAATGCCACATGTGAAACAGTGGAAGAATTCAATTTGCAGTATTAAAACAGTTCTTAAGGGCATAAACACCACGTAAATGTGAATTCTTGTTGTGAAATCTTGGAAATTTCCTTAATGTCTCTGTACCTAATGTTCCTGATCTGTAAAGTTGAACTATGATAGTCGTTACTTCATGGGGTTGATGCGAGGATTAAAACAGTGACTATTGTTTGGCAAATACTGTAAGAGTTAACTATTACTCTTCTTGGAAAAAAGATGAGTCTCATATGTTTTAGTGTCACTTTTTAGAAATTTTAATCATGGTTTACTCATGGAAAACAAAAATTGTTATTCAATAATTAATGGTAAAATGCAGCAAAGGGAAAAGAGATTATCCTTTTTAAGAATGTATTTCAACAAAAGCCTTTAGCTATAAATTACCCAGATCATTTAAATGTGTGTTATTTTTAGTAGTAATAACTGTTAAAATATAATTACCTGTAGTTGCTTTTTATTTTATCTCAATGTACTTGTATTAAAGAAAAAAGTATTAAATATAAGTAATATTTAAATAAATAATTAGTTTAATATAAATATGCAAGTTTAGCATATACTTTCATGAAAAAAATCTTGAAACTGAATTTCTAGGCTTCATTCAATAATTTTAACAATTACTGATTTTGTTCATTAGTAATGTAGATTATGTGGTTTGGTATTTAATGTTTTGTAAGAATTTGCTGGTGTTTATTTGCCTTGCAGTTAAGGCTGTGTACTGAATGTGATAAGAGACAAACCTTGAAACAGATTTTGGCCACTGCTCCGGGTTTATTACCCACTGACCAGCAACGATATTCATAATTTATTATTCATACATCAGAAGGAAAATAAAAAGCTTTACTGAAATATCAGAACAGAAATATCCCTTCCTCTTGATATCAAGAATCTATTTGCAGGTAGTCTACAAACAGAAAAATCTCAATAGGCAGCAACTCTATGTTTGCTTATACGCTATTCAGCTGGAAGTAAGTTCCAGTGAGAAAATTCAAATACTTTGCTTCTTCCATGCATTACTTATTATAAATCAATAAACATCTGACCTAGTCATCCAAATGTACGTTCCAGGGTCCCAGTGGACATAATGGACCAAAATGTAGATGTTCATTTTCAGTATTTTAAAAAATTCAAGATGACCATGTTTAGTACAGTGACCTTTTGTTGAAAACATGTATACCGTGAGTGCCATATTTTATCATGTTTATTTACATAAAAGGCTGATTCTATGTTGTTTAAAAAAATTAGAATTATTTTGATATGGAGATTAAATAGAGATAATGAATTTTTCATGGAATTGTTTGAATGCCTTTCTAATCATAGAAATAGAAGATTTTAATGAAATATTCTTCCCAAACATCAAGAGGTTAATTCTATTAAACATAAAGTATATTTAAACATAATAATTTATAATGATACTACCATATTTTTCAAATGTTTATTCATAAATTATGTAAGAATCCAATGCATTTATTCTTATAATAGTTATATTCATTCATTAATAAATTTTCCACAATTTCAGTGAACAGACTATTATCAAATTTCCTTTTGATGAGAAGCTAAAAGAAGATTGATGGAATTTCTGAAGTTAATATAGATGTCTACAAAGAAAATGTCATAAAATAGCTTTTTCAACTTACTCTATTTCTTGTTAGTTTAGGTAAATAATGTTAACATAATTAAGTACTGAATGCTCAGTTTGAATTCTACCTTGTTGGAGCAAAGACATAGTGGCCCTTTCAGCAGAATAATAGTGTAATTCCCTTTGCCAAAATTCAAATAACTATTCAAATTGATCATAAAAAAAACTAGAATACAATGGTGTCATCACACTCAGAAACTAACAATGATCATGTCACCAAAAAATTAAAGCCATAGTTTGTTCTAATAAATCACATTAGATATCAACTACCAAAAAATGTATTGTACACTCTGTAAATAGCTGAGCTAAGATTTAACTCCAGGGTATACAGCATAAAAGCAAAGCCCTTAATCACCACAGTAGAAAAATAAAACCACATCCCCTTAAATCCAGATCAAAAATCCAGTGTTACACAACACTATCAAAAGTTCAGTAGCTCTTTGATTCAGAACAGATCAGGCACTGCAATATGTGGAAGACGTATAAATCACTTGATGAAATTTTCCTTAGAGAAGCTGTAGCAAATGAAATTAACTGCTAAAAAGCAGCATACGGAGCATCTTTAGCATCCTTGAAAGAAACTCAATGAAGACCACCATGAAAAAGGTGATTATTGTCAGATAGATCAAAGAATCAGATCTGAGGGATCATTGGCTCCACTACAGTTACTTTGGATACCAAGAATGAGATGACAAGAAGAATAGTCATAAGGATGTACAGTTGCAACTTGCACATAAATGTAATGTAAACTTCTTGTTTTGTTTTGACCTCTTGAGACAGGGTCTCACCGCATAGCCCAGACTGGCCTTGAGTTCTTAATGGTCTTGCCTCAGCCTGCGATGTGCTGAGACTGTGAGTGTGTGCCACAACATCAGGCTGAAGTTTTGACCTGTTAGAATAATCAGATCTTGTAGACAGTCAGCTGCTATACCAGTTATTGATTAATCCACAAGTACAATATAACAGAAGACCTGGTAAGGTATAATTTTTAAAGAAAAAAGGTTTATTTGGGCTCCTGTGTATGGAGGCTGGGTCATCCTAGATCTTGCAGCCACATTTGGTGAGGGTCTTGCGCTGCTTCATAACATGGTGGCATTCAGAAGGTAAAGGCGTCCTATCACCTTTGCAAAGGTGAAACACAGGAAGCTGCCTGGTTTCATGGCAGCAGTCTTTGTCTCAGAAACCAACCCAGTTTCAGGAGAGCAAGCCCTCGTTCCCTCGGGAAAAGCATTAGTACTTCTCGGTGACTTAATCACCTCGCAAAGCCCCTGCCTGCCATGCCTCCATAATGGCAGTCTCCCTTCAGCATATGCTTCAGAGGGATCAAGCCATATTCAGATGACAGCACAATCTACAACAAAATGTTGTGTCTTACATCAATAGTGATTTATTTTCTCATTTGTCTACAAGCCAACTATGTGGTTGGCTGAGTAGCATAGGGCTCTGCAGATCCTGGTTGAGCTAACTCACTCCTGAGGGTCAGCTGGAGAACTAACTAGCAGCTGGCTGAAAGTGGCCTTGGCTAAGATAAGGAACACAAGTACGAAGCTCTGCTCTCCGTGTAGGAGAGTAATTGATATGTATGGAACCCACTATAGTTCAATACATTATGTGACATTGCATGTGATGCTATCACAGTTAGAAGAAATATTTCCATTATGCTGATTAAAGATGATTTCATGGAAGACACATAACTACTGAGGATTAAATAAAGTCTAGGTTTTTGACAAGTAGGTATTTTAGCAGATAGAATGATAGTCATAAATTCACTGGGGTGCAAAGGACAAAACATATCCGAGGAAGGGCAAATCGTTCAAACTGAGCAGAGGACGGACAGATACTAGAAAGAGCTCAAGTGGGAATGATAAGCTGGCAGTTTATGCGGACTTATTTTGGATATACCTCGTATCCTTTATGAAGTTTTTTTTTCCTTAGATATGTTATATTTCATTGTGGAGGAAAAATAGTTGAAGGAAGAAGCAGTTACTCATTTACTAGTGAAAAGACTGGTCATTAGCAGAATCATGAATAATAAATGCATAGTGGTCGCAATACAAATTTCAAAGTAACAGTAAATTTTGCTTAGCATTTTCTCAAAGTTCTGGATAAAAATAGTTGAATAAAAAGTACTAAGAGTACTAGGCTTTACTAAGAACATATTTGTGTTCTTATTTTATTAAAAAAGTTTTTTTCCTGTTAGGAAACATGGTAATAATATTATAAAAATTTTATGTACTTTTTCCTGTTCATCTTTTTCCCACTGCTGCAAAATAATTAGCACTGGGCCATCAAAAACAAGGACTTCCTTAGGGCAGCTAAGTGATGCAGAGCCTCTTTTCATTAATGAACATGGTGACTGTGTGGAAGAGAGTGACAAAAACATTAGTGCATCTCCACAGAACTTTCTCCAGAACAAAAACATGAGAAGCAGGATGTTGCCACAGACAATCATCCATTTTTCACTATTGCTTGTGACTCTTCTGAAATCAGTTTTTGTCAGCCACTACAATGAAATATAACAACAACAACAGCAAAATATGCCAGGGAAATTTAACATAACAATACCTTCCAGTCTTATCTTGAATTGAGACATAGAAATTAACCACTTGACATACCACTAAAATCAGAAAAGATCTAAATATCAATATCTTTGATTCAAAATTTTTCCAATGAGAAAGTATTTCTATATTGATTTTATATTTTGTAAAGAAGATTCAAGCACAGTACAACAAACGTTAAAAGTACTTGTATAATATATCTGAAGTACCTGTTACTTTTTCATTTCTTTTAGACTGACTTCAAAACTTGAGCAAAAACATTGTCATTTAAACAAAAATATGAAGATTTAACTTATTCCCTATATATTCTTATACATCCATCCACAGCAGAAATATTAACTTATCCTTCATGGTTTATTCACAACTCTTTTTCAATTTTTCTTACACAAAAGGAATTAAAGAGGTTTATCTTCTCCAATTTCACATATCAAGATACCACTACAATATTGTTAAACATTCTTCTTAATTTAGCTGACTTTTTTGAGGTCATCTTTCTAATTGTTAGATCATGAATGAGCTTTGCCTAAAGGGCAGTCAGAAATTGTGGATGTCATTAGAGAATGTTTTATCTTTATGCTGTTTCTTCTCTTTATCATTATGCTGTTTCTTCCTTTTGCTTACGTATTCCAAATTATTTTCTATACCAATGATTTTTTAGGCCTTCAATACCTATAGAAATTCACATGTTTAAATACATATAAGTTGTGTGAGTTCTATCATTGTAAATTAGAATATATCTAAATACTGATTTCTTTAGCACAAAAGATTGTTAAACAAAACTGTTATCTTTTATTTCAAGTTTACCATCTTCATATAACAATGCTTTTTTGATATTTATTTTACATGCATTTACCTATTCATATAATCATTTCTTAATTGCACGGCAATGAATAACGAATTCTCTATTCCAATGATGTTTAACTAGAGTTTGAGAAGCCAAAAATATTAAATAAATTGCTTTATCAGAAACTATCTATAAGCTTTTACCTGTTAATATGACCAAAAATTGTATTCATGTATTTAGCTCATCTGAATTGTGTTCAAAGTAGTTTCTTCCTGGCAGAAAGATACCATTCATCAAAATTAATATGCTTGTCATAATATATTATCATGTTTGACAAATAATACTGCCAACCCATCTGGGAGATTGTAGTGACTCTTATTCTCATATAATGAAGATGGTCCAGAACCTTGTGAAGGCACAACAAGCTAGTGACAAAAATCATAGACTCTAGAACCAAATTTCTTTTCTCTCTGCTACTTAGTAGTCCTGTGATTTAGTACAGGTTTTATTTAATCTGTCCATCCTCTCTCTCCTTAGTATATTTATGTATAATAGAAAAGTTGCTTGTGAGAATCTGATGAATATATAGTATGTATATATTATATATACATGTGTATAAATACATGAATCCATATATGTATAGATAGATTTGTTAAATAAAATGAGTAACACAGCAGTAATAACTAGAAAATCTAGCTTCTTAAGCAATAGTTTTTTCTATTGATATTATTATTTATCATTGTCTTTCACATCAACACTAAAATCAAAGATTAATTGGCAGTACCACGAATTCTCCAGCAAGCTGCGTCAGAACTTTAGAGAGAAATTTCCACAGATTTGAAACCACGACATAATCATAAAAAATATGTTCTCCTTATATGAGGATTAATGATCATCAATAAAAGTCAAAAGCTAACTTCCTTTGGGGGGCCTTGATTCTGGTATCAGGCATTAAGAAAGCAGTGCTCAGGGGCCTTCAACCAAGGCAGTGAAGAACAATTCTTATTTAAACCTCAGAGGTACGCAGTGTGTCTCTCTGAGATTTACATATGGAGAGACTAAGGCTCAGTACATATTTATTAATAACTACTAAATACTATATTGCATAGGCTTTTGTGCAATAAGAATGCCATTTCGCAATTCCAAAGAGTCTCATTCCTAAAGTATTTCTTGCTCAGCATTTCCTCATTTTCAGAGCAGTATTTAAAAGCTTCTTTACTGTTCTTAAAATCCTAAAATGATTTTCTTCGTATTCAGGATCAGGAGATGACCCACACCTTATTTTAAATGTAAATGGAAAGCTAACATATAATTATCTCAACTTATAAACACCAAATCCTAACAGAATATGCTTTTCATTTGTTTCCTATTCCACTAGATCATTCCACATCTAAATTTCATATGTAAACATTACTTAATTTTTGTTTAATGTTAGAAATATTACCTATCTTTTCAGGAGCATAGGTGCTGTCTTTTAGACTAATTTCTACTCATTAGAATTTAAATTCATTCATATTTCTAATTTTAATAATTAAAAAATACTACCAAAATATCAATAAGAAACTAAAACTCCTACTTGATCTCACTATCTGTTATTATTTAGCTTTTTTCTAAGAGAACTAGAAGAGGGCAAAGCGGGAGCAGAATGGGAATCCAGAGGAATGATATTTTACAAACAAGAACTTAATAACCCAAACTTAAAACAGTAACACTAGGTACTACAGTAACTTTATGTAGTTGTGACTTAATCCTGCATCTATGTGGTTGCTTACATTGCTCACTGTCATAAGCAAAAGGCACAATGTATTGTGGTCTGTAAGCTTGTGTAATGGCCTGTAAATTTGTGTAATTTTGGATAAATTTTAATAAAAATCTATTTTTTTTTTTAAAATGGAAAAGCCAGGCTCACTGCTACAGTTTGCTGCTTCCTGCCTTCTTCCTGTCATGCCATGAACTGTTTCTCTTCTGTGGTGCCCCTCTGCCATTCCATCCTGCCTTGGTGCCTGACAACTATGGATTGAAACCTCTACAAAATGTAAGCTGAAATAAACCTTTCCTCCTTTAACTTTGGGTTTCAGGCATTTTGTCTCAGCAATCCAGAAAGCAACTAAGACATTCCTCAAAAGACTCATTCCTGTAATTGGATTCTATCCTTATAGATCCTTGTCTAAACTTTCCATTTCTCTTAATGCAAAGTTAAATTAGAAAATAAATAGCCATTTATTTGTAGGGCAAGCGTAGGTATTTGCAGATATAAATCCAAATTTTTATATATAAGAGAGGTCTACAAAACTTGAATTGCCCATTTATAAGACTCAAGATAAAAATCAAGGTTTACAGACCAGTATCCTTTTCAGTAAGTCACTGTATTAGTTACCTTTCTACAGTCAATGTTTTGCAAGAGAGCAGATTTAATATAGGACATTTACACATTACAACACTCACATAGACAAGCCAAATGCAGGAAGAGTGCAGAACGTCTATCTATGCACTGGAGACCTGAAAGATCTAATCAAGGGCCGGAAGCTCACTGCACTGTCTCATGTAAGTCTGTGTCTGCACTAAAAGGCTGAAGAAATCTTTACCGGAAAGAGGATCTGATGCTCACAGCAGAGATGAAGGCCACAGTTACTCCTAAGCAAACAGTAGCCATCCCCGATGACAGCAAGACCCCAAGCTCCATCTGTGATGAGAACAGCCGCGTTGCCTTCAGGAGAACTAGCCTCAACAGAGCATCTTCTGGGAAACAGCCGGCCCCTATTTCCTGCTCCTGTTCTCCTTTATGTTGTGTTGGCAACAATCCTCAGGTGGGTCCTCTATGCCCAGGACTGCACCAACTCAGTCCAGCTGGGCGTTCCTGCTCAAGTTGACCACAGTAAGTCCATCACAGTTACCCATTAACTTGGCTAAGGTGTGACTACTGATTGCCAAGATGGTCTTTTTTTCTGGACTTTTGGACTATTTTAACTTTAATTTATAATGTCTTTTAAGTATAGCATAATATTAGAAAAAGCGTCATCAAGGTGGTACGTGATAAGACTTTGTTTACTCCAACTGTATCCTACAACTGTTGCAACGTCAGTGAAAGCCTATAAAATGATTCTCAGATGATAGTTTTAAATATTTTCACAGTTTGATATGGTTTACTTATGCCTCACAAGGATAAATTGTGATTGGAGACTGGTTCCCAGAATGATAGTATTGGAAGGTGAAACTTAAAAAGTGGAGACCTGGTGAGACGTTGTTAGGTCACTGGGGAGTACTCTTGAAAGGGATGAGACCCCAATCTCTCTTTGCTTTTTGGTTATGATGTGACCACTTGCTCCAACACAAGCTTCTGCCGCTTCTTTGCACCATTTACCCCCGAAAATGGGACCCTTACCAGAACTGAAGTGACCCAGGTGCCCACTCTTGGACCTCCAGAGCTGTCAGTTACATACACCTCTTTTCTTTCTTTCTATGTAGCTTAATCCAGGTATTTTGTCATGGTGATAAAAAGCTAATACATAAAATAATATAGTCTTAACAAATAAAATTAATTGTACTGAAATTCAGTAATCACAATACAAACATTTTGACTAACTGTCAATTTCTCTCTGGGTGAATTTTTAGCATTCTTACTTTCTGATAAATAATGTTTCATTATTTTTTATCACTGATGTTAACAGTGCTGCAAGATTTATTTTTAATTTCTTTAGCTTTGGAATCACTTTTTTATTTTCTTTAGCTCTGGAATCTCAGTAGAAAGATACATTTTCTTTATTGGTCACCCATGCTCCATTGAGCAGCCAATAAACATTGGTGCCTTGACTTGATAGTAACTGCCAGCTCCAACTATCTCACTTCAGAGGAGTCCAGAGGTGAAAGGTAAACTGGCTCCCAACAGAGAAACTTAGCAAATCCACCAGCAACACATTTTTACTCAGATCTCAGCTAAAACGCTAGCCAGCATTTAATGAATTGGCATCACATTTTATGTCTTTCCAGGTATCACTTGATATTTTCTTGTTTGCTGGTACTTTTAGATTCCCCTCCATTGATAATGTTTTGTGTCATTGTGAAGTCTAATTTGGCTTTTAGCAGCCTATGAATTTTTTATAACAAACCCATTTAAAGATGCCGCTGGATAAATTAGCACCACAATGCAGCTGAATTGCATAATCACGCCGATTGATTTTATGTTAATCTGCAAGATGTATAGACACTTGGTGGCATCTCTGTCAAAGGGAAGCTGTGAGAACCAAAGCCCTTCCATCTCCAGAAAATGGGGAAAGACAGCAAGGGACCAAAGAAAAACAAAAATCTCTAAATGAAATTCCTACTTGTTCATAGATGCTCAACAAAGTGGTATCACTTTGCCATGACATATAAACACATGTGAAGGATAGGACACACACACACACACACACACACACACACGAAACTGTTTAAGAGAACATCCAATTATGTAAGATTCTAATAGATAGCAGTCGTAATTGAAACCACTTGTTTTATCTTTGTATTACCAAGGTGAAAATTTGGTTAGCTTTTAATTACTAAAGTAGGTATGTTTTTGAGGGATTATTTGTGGAGTAGGTTGGGCTTGGGAGATATTTTGTTTGCCTTTTTAGTTTTTTGTGGTTTTAGTTTCTCTCCCTAAAAGTTCTCCCTAAAAGTTCTATACATCTCAGAATAATTACAATTTTAGAATATTAACACATTACCAAAAGGAAATTCCACAGTGATTTCTTCATTTTATATCTAGATTCCAAACAACTGGGCAATTCTACATCATATATACTAAGTCTGTGTCTACGGGTAGCATGGCAGCACACTGAAAATGATTGCCTGTGAAATCTCTTGAGAAAAAAGGGAAATCAAATTTATAGTCCCCTTACTATAGAGAAAATCATAATACTAGTAGTACAGCTCAGACTGGCTTTCCTTTAGGACTATTTGAACCAAATGAGGCTAGATCTATAGTGTGTTTAAATCTAGTTTCTACTAGATTTTTCAGTCAAAGAATCACGTTCTTTCAGAATAAAATTAAACTATTTATGAAACGAAAGTGTTATTCGTTAGGAAGAAGAAACAAAGGTTGAAGTATATGAAAATAAGACTAAGCTACACGTTCAGTGTGTAAGTAAATAATTTGCATCATCAAATCCTTCACTACACTGTAAAACAGCAAATACAATGGAAAGTTCAAAATCTGGCAGCTCACTCAACCTAGACTTGATTCCAGTTTTCATAATCTCTTACTAGCTTACTTCTCTGCTGGATTCTAAATTCTCTCGCCTGTAAAACTGTGGTAAAGATACTCACCTTCTAGGATTATTGTGAAAAGTAGACACATAAATGATTTAGCAGAGGTTGGCACAAATAAGCAAATGTGAGTGGTACCATTTTCTATTTGGTTTCTAAACAATAAGGCACTCGTGGCTGATTCTGTGCCATGCTCCTTAGATCTCTTCCAGGACAGAAGGCCTTCAATTGGTAAAGGTCCTTCTGATTGATAATCTTTAAACCTGCTCCCTTAAGATATTGGCCTGCAGCTAAAATAAGCCGCCTCACTCCAGTCGTCCTAAAGGAAATTGAATTCCCCGCCTTTGCCGGTTCCTAGTGGCGCGCCTGGCTTGGGCCTTACTCAGATCTCTGCCTGTGTGATCACACAGCTTCCTCTCGTTCCCATGAGCCAAACCTCCCTAAAACTGCTCTCTTAAGATATTTCTGATTCCATTTAGGGCTCACCCTGTTACTCCAGGATAATCTTCCTATGTCATGTTCTCTAATCACATTACTAAGACCCTTTTTCCTCATAAGGTAACATTTACAGGTTCCAGGATTATTAAGACTTGGTATCTTTGGTCGCCATCATTTAACCTACTGTAAATATTTGCCTGATTGCCTCTGTCTCTTTTCAAGCCAGAAATTAGAGTGATTTGAAAACATGCAAAATAAAACCACTGTTTTCCATAAAAATGTACTTAAGTATCATTTTAATTAAAGTATGTTGTTGAGGTTAATATGTTATTGGCTTGTTGCTACTTAATATTGTTTAATAAGTGAATTAATATTTTAAATATCAGTATCAAGAGATACAATCCCCATAAAAATCATTTTAGGATCCTCAGTAATTTTTAAAAATATAAAGGAATGCTGTATTAACAATTACTTGTATGGAAATAAACTAAGTAAAAAGTGAATTTGTAATAGTTAAGTGGTTGTTTTCATTGAGGTTTACTATATGGCTTTTGTAGTTTCTGAATCCCCAATAGCGAACTACATTATTTACTCTATGATTTGATTCCATGTACAGTGCTATAAATAGGAACACTACGTCTGAGATTCTGAATATCCTTGAAATTAAATTCCTAGAGTAGTTCTCAGAGTCCCTTCAAGGATCTGTAGAATTTCCATTAGTTGAAAGCTTCCCATTTTACCTGCGATGGCTATCATTAATCTCAGAGTTGTCTAATAACATGCTTCTTAATTGCTACCTGCCTTTTAAATCAGAACATCTTTAATCTCCTTCCAAGGGAGCAAACTATACCCTCCAGAGGCTACCAATAGTCTCCTAGAATTTTTTCCCTTTCTTCTTAAGGAATCATGAGAATTGGTAAATATGAGAGACTTCTCATTCAAAATATGCCTTTCAACTACATGAATAATTCTACAAATCACTGTGACATTCTAGTAATCTCTTCTGGAATATTCAGGAATTTTTTTAGAGTTATGTATGCCTGTAGACAATAACTTAATAGAGCATTGACTTAATTCATCCTTAAAGAATACAAGTTAGTCTGGTTAAGACTGGATATCTTTGGAGTCAGCTACCTCTTGGCTTGGCCACCTGTGATGGAGAATTAGAGGAATATTTCCTAAGAGATACATTAAAATACACATACCACGCTGGCATGCATATGGGTTCCTAACCATTAACAATATGTGAGACTGTATGTTTTAACTTTTTCTATGCTTTAAACTCTCAGACTCTGCATTCCAGAGAGGCTGCCACTTAAGACTACCAAGAAGCAGTGACCAGAAAGCTTCTCTAGAGTATAAACTCATTAAAAGCAGTGATCAGGCTTCGATCACTTCTGTAAATTTCAAGAAGTGTTTGTAGAGTGAAAATACAGGTTAGATATAATTTTTAATGTCTGCTCAGACTTAAGGATTTCTACATGGACATTAGGAAAATTAATATTAAATAATGAGAAGTTAACAAAATCAGTGTTTTCATATACCATATCTAGATGTTGTCCGAGTGTCCCAAACATCAGGTATTCATGCATACATTTTTCTAACCTAAGAGTCAAGACCTTCTGAAGCTTCTGAGCCTGTGGGCTGTCTGGTTTTACAAGCAAAGTCATTATATGTCGTCTGATATGGATGCCAATGGACTGTGTTAAATTCCCCAGTTAGTATTCACTAGGGAAACAAATCTTTAATACCTTACCTGAGAGGAAAGAATTACTCATAATTTTCAATCTTTTTTTTTCAAAAAGAAGCAACAAATTGTAAAGGTCAATCACTAAAGGTCCTCCTGAATGAAAACCCTCAATGTTTAGCCTGCAGCTAAAATAAATTACCTCACTCCCATAGTCCTAAGCAAAACTGAACTCGGGGGCCTGGTGGTGCTCCAGGTTTGAGCCTTATTCAGATCTCTGCCTGTGTGATCACACAGACTCCTCTTGTTCCCATGCGCCAAACCTCCCTAAAACTGCTGCCTTAGGATACTTCTGATTTCATTTACTCCAGAATAATCTTCCTGGAAGAAGAAGGGAAGAAGAATTTTACAGTCTTTCAAAACATAGAATGCTAATATTACCATTACTAAAGAGGTTCACGGATAGATTTAAATAACAATCTTTAAACTTTTAGAATAATTAAACCCAGAAATAAACAGAATATTAAAGGACATTAAACTTAAAAAATCAGTGACTAGAGTCCCCCTTTTTATCACACCATCTATGTACCCATTCATTTACACATTTGTGTATTCTGTTATCTTTATTTGTTATCTTTATTTGTTACCTTTTATTTGTTATCTTTATTTGGGGCTTTGGGTGTTTCTCAGTGGCATAGCTTGCAATAGGCTCTGAATTTAATGCCTTCCACAGAAAAAGAAGGTAAGCCAAATATCTTTGTTTTATGTGGATGCATGCAAAAATTGAGCCCATTTTTTAAATACAGAGTTTCTAGTCCAGTTGCAAAGATTAGCTATAAACGAATGCACACAGTTCATGCCAAAAGCAACACAGTAATTCTGTGTGGAAAGCCATCTGAGACCAGGGGAAAGAGAAAGGGAAAAACTAAGTATTTCATATAAATGGAATATTTAAGAGAGTGAGGGTTTCTGAAGAGTATTTGAATATGTGTGTAGAAACTGGACAAAAGATTTGAACAATAGTGGCTGAGAGTACAAAAATTGCTTGGAGTCTGACGAGCAGGAAATGGGTAGTCATTGTCAGTTTCAAAATGTCTGTTGTGAACAGAAAGAAAGTTTGTTGTGAAAAATGTCCGTTGTGAACAGACACTGTCAGTTTTAAAAGTATCTTTTGTGAACAGACTCTAAGGTGTCTCCCATAATACCTCCTTCCTGGTACTCACAACGTTGTATGGCACCCTCCCCCGGAATACGAGTAGGTCCAGTGAGTGGTTTCCGAGTAGTAGAATCTGGCCAAGAAACAAGAAATGCTTGATTATTTGTACGTGATTATGTTACACAAGATTCTGGAGTCTGTGTTGTTGGGAACATCTAGCTTGCTAGCTTTGAAGAACAAAGTCCCATAAGTGAGTTCCCCAAGACGAGGGCCACATGGCCAGGAACTGAGGACAGCCGCCATTGCCAGCCTCCAGCCAATCCTTCCCCAGGTGAGATGAAACCAGTCCGAGCCAACACCTGAACTTCAGTCTTGCATGAGCCACAACTAATCTGTGCCCCAATTTATCTTGCAAGGTTACTGTGAGATTCTGAAGTGTGCTGTTTTAAATTTCTAAATCTGTGATAAACTGTTACAAAGCAATAAAGAACTACTCAAGAATTTTGAACTTTTTTGACCTTCTGGAAACATACACAGTAGCAGTAAGGATAATACCAGAGTGTTGTTCAAATTTGAACCCTTTATTCATCCCTCACATTTACTATCTATCTTTTAGCTTAGATTAAAACACCCTCTAATAAACTAAGTGTAATTTAGAGCAAATACAGCAAAAACAATTTTAACAAGTAGCCTTAGACGAAAGGGATATTATCACTACAGAGTTTAATGGGAAATAATATAATTTTATAATAATATATCTATCAAATGTCTGGCTTTTGAAAATAATAAATATGTTTTTCTTTAGTAATCATGCACACTATTACCATGGAGCATTGTGATGGTTATTGTGGCATATTTAGAGGTAATTCTTGTATAATATTGAAGACAAAATACTTTCTGTTTTCACCTGAGCATTTATTAAATCAATCATTCTCAGGAAATATTGGATTTGTTTTTAAATCTGATCTTAGATGCTGTCAAGAATTTCGTGACAGTGTATTGTATGACAGTGTGCATCTGCTTTATTTGAAATGTAAGTAATTAGATTCTCCGTGTCAGTAATAAAAGTTCAAGTGCATTTTCTTTAGATTAAAATTTACAGTAATAATACGAATTGTTTAAAAATAAATGTATCAAAAGTTCTCTGTTTAAACATTTTTTTGGAAACGCATTGCAAAAAATGACAAAAAAGCAAGATTCAACACTGACTTGCAATTTTATTGTCTAATCCAAGTGACATGTTCCCTTTAGAAATTATATTGTTATATTAATTTTTCCTAGTTTAAGCTAGAATCTGTTTAAAAAGGGGACAACGAAAATAGGAGCATTTTCTAAAACTACACATTTCTTTATATGAAGCTATTTGCAATGACTGTGACTATCCTTCCACTTTGGAGACTGAATTGTGGAGGCCAGCAGCGCTCTTTCACCCTTTCCTTTACAAGAATCCATGTTCAAATCTTCAACAATGCAAAGATAGTCCTCAGTGAAATATTGTTGTATTAGGAATAATTGTCCTACAGGTCATTATTGATATAATTTTAGATAATTAATCTTCAAAATCAAATACTAAATTATGGGCCAGAATATTTAATATTAAAGAAAAGCTTATAATTATATTAAGACATGCACCTTTAGGAAAGTTTGAAAGTTTAACATTTCTTCTACTTAAATGAACAGTCTTAAACATCTCAGTCCCTGCGCATCAGCTGTGTTGTACATTCCTTTCTCCCTAAATTATCCAGGCCTTCTCTTTCCCCTCCCCCACATTCCTTTCCATCCAAAATCTGCTCTTACACAAAGATCTGCATTTTTTCCTTTTTGATGAGTATCTCTACACTTTATCATAATTTCTCCAAATTGTTCTTTTTTCTGGCTGTGATAATTTCCAGGGAAGATTTCATTTAATTTAAACATATATTATACTGCCTTATTTGAGAACAAACAAATCCTTACAGCAGATTTTCTTTTTTCTGTGTATGTAATAACTGAAAACCTTTAGGATTTTTCTCCCCACTTAATTTTTTGGGTTGAGCAAGACCTTTTGCGCATGTGTGAGAAAAATAAGCAATTGACTATTTTTTAGTAAATCCTCTATAAATGCCTGGCCTCTATGAGTGTATTAACCTTTGAATTATCAGTAAAGTATGTAGTTCCTCCCTAACCTTAAGTGTTATTTCCATACACATGAAGAACTGGTCTTCTAATTATATAAGTAGACATAAAAATGTGAATAACTTACATGTAAGCAAAGTTTTGACCTGAAATGCAGTAGTGTGTTTCCTTATAGATATAAAATGATAGTTTAATGTAATCTCTGGAAAAAATTGACACTGAATAAATGAACAATCCATTTTTTGTTCATTTCTACCTATAACTCATTATTATGTTCTCGTTTCCCCACTGTGTTTTTCTTGCCAAGTGAAGAATAAGTCTAAATGTGTAGTAGTTGAAAGAGTCCACTTTTGAAACTCTAATTTTCTTGACAGAGATGTCTCATGCTCAGAAATTTGCTTGAAGTACCTTAATAAATTGAAATAGCAATTGCTTTTACTTGATGTTCTGCCTGAAGCTCAACATGTAGATATACATAATTCTCTCCTGGCAGGAGACAAGTTCTAAAACTGTAAGAGCAAGACGAGCAAAGATCAAATTTCTGACTGTAGCGAACAGGAAGATTGTTTTGGAAGAAAGTGTACCAAGGAGAAATGAAATCCAAGCAGGAATGTTGCAAAATATACATTTGCTTGCTGAACTTTGATAAATTTCTTTTTTCTATGTACATTTTTTATCCTTTTCTCTCTGAATATAAGACTACAGTTTTAAATTTTAAAAGCTCCCTATTTGCTTTGAAATGAATTTTTTCATCCTTTCTCCCTCCTAGTGTTCTTAAAATAGCTTCCCTTTTCGTGTATATATGCCAACAGATGTACCTCATATGTCTCCCCTTTAGACATGTCAAACATTGTATTTCTCTCACATGTGAATATATGCAACTGTGGATACATAGAAGTGCGTGCATAATTTTCCATAAGAACAATGCTACACTCTGTGATTTGAGAAGTAACAGCAGAGAAAAAGCTGTATTCCTGAGGACTTCATGAAGCAAAGACCACCACCTAGCTTGGATTTGCCTAAATGCTGGCATTTTCAAGGAGGAGGTACACATTTCATTGTACTTAAGCTTCTGTATATGTAGAAGTGTAGCAGTTAAATTTATTGATTGCATTGTTTATGAATGAAAACTACATTTTTAGTTTTTTGTTTTTTGGTTTTTTTTGGCTGGATGAGAAATGTTTTGAAATGTTTTTTGTAGCAGAGTGAATAAAAACAGACAAGAGCACTGGCTTTTCTACCTTACATAAATTAGTCTTTCAGTGTAATGTATTAATTTGTCCCTTTTTTGTAAGCAGAGTAATTTATTATGTATTCCTCGATGTAGCTTTTCTATATGTTGTGCATTTTTCTATCCCGCTGTTTAATGAAATTAATAACTGCATCCTTTTAGCAGGTTGTAAGTTTCACACAGAAAGGTACGGTATTTGTCATGTTTTCTACTGTAGGTAGCCAATTATTGCATGTATACAGGCAAGAAGAAAAGAAGAAAAAAAGAAAAGGGCTGGGGATTTAGCTCACTGGTTAGAGTGCCTGCCTTGCAAGCATGAGGCCCTGAGTTCAATCCCCAGCACCAAAAAAAAAAAAAAAGAAAAAGAAAAAAAAAAGAAGAAGGGTGGCTGAATGGAATGAGAGTAAACCGATATGTTACAAAGAAAAACAGTTATGAATGACTAGGAGGATTCTGATGTCTTAATACTGGGGAAACAACTCGATCAATTAGAGTGCATTTCTTATGTTCCCTTTGGCAGCAAAGTTAATTTTGTCACCGATTTTCCCCATGTCATATCAGTTATGCACTTGTGATAAGTATAAATTATTTTGTCACATTCTTCATTCCATTCTGGGTTCTCCCAATTTCCTAAATATTTTTCAAGTTTACATACATTAAAATTCATTCTTTGTGCTCTAAAGTTCTGTGTCTTGGCAATTGCATTGTGTCGTGTATTCACTATGACAGAAGAGTTTAAGTGCCCTAAATAGCACCTTGTGCTTCAATCTGCACAGCACTCAAACTGCCACTGAACCCGTAGCAGCCTCTCATCAATTTTTTGTAGCTACAGTTTTGACTTTTCTAAAATGTCTGATCACTGGCATCATACACTATGTAGTCTCTACATGGTCACATCTTTCACTTAGCAATATGCATTCAGTAGCTCTGTATATCTTCTCCTGGGTTGACATGTAATTTTCCAGCAGTGTTGGATAACATTCCATTCTACAAATGCCTCGCAGTTCACTTCTCCAGGAACCCACTGATGTCTTCTTGTTGCACCCAGATTTTAAGACTTCATGAATAAATTTCCTATAAATATCTACATAGACGTTTTCATGTGGACGCATTTTTCAAATCAGTATACTTTTTTTAATTTTTCGGAACATGATTCCTGGATCACACAGTAATATTTTTTTCTTTTAAAGGAGCTTCCAAACTGTGATCCAAAATGCCTATTGCATTTTGCATTTCCATCATCAGTGATGGCGATTTCATGTTACTCTCTAACTTCATCAGACTTAGTATTATTAGATCTGCTTTTTGTTATTCTAACAAGTATATAGTGGCATTTAATTATTATTTTATTATTCTTTAATGACAAATTATACTGAGTATCAACATCCTCACATCTTCTTGTTTAAAGATCTGTTCCAATCCTTTTTTTAAGTTTGGATGGATTATGTTCTTATTTTTATTTTTAAATTCCTTTAATATTTTAGCTAGAAGTCCACTACTAGATAAATTATTTGGAAATATTTGCTACCAGTCTGTGGAAGCTATTTTACTTGACCCACATGTTCTTTCCCAGAACAAACTTATTTTCTGAAGTTTGAGAAAATCCAATGTATTAATATTTCATAGATTACAGTTTTTATGTGGTATCTGAAGACTTATCACCACAACCAAAATCACATATATTTTATCTTATAATTTCTACTAGAAATTTTAGTTTTGTGTTTATCACTTACATTTGTAATCTACTTTGAGTTAATTTTTGTGTATAGAAAAAGTCCATATGTATGTACTGTTTCCTTCTTTCCTTTTTTGTGCATATGGGTATTAAATCGTTCCATTACTAGCTTTTCAGCTTGGTACAGTGCTCCAACTGCCTCAACTCTTAACCATTATTACTTTAAATACTGTACCACTTGACCTGTATTCTCTCTCTTCCTGTTAATATTCCACTTACACATATCACATTGGTAGTTTGTCCTGCAATTTCAAACATTTGATGAGTCTAAAGAAAGGTATTGACTTTAAGTTTGATCCCTATCTTTATGATAAAGATGGGAGTGATGTATCTTTGCAGTTTCTATGTTGGAGCTAAAACTAGGTGTCTTCCGGGTACTGGTTTAGGAATCGCCGGTGCAGGAAGCTGCAGAACTCTTGTCCTTCCCCTCACAGCACAGATATTCCAGTGCAAGCCACAGAGGCAGAATCAGAACTATTATTCTGTCAGGTGGACTTTGGTCACCTTGCCCCATTAATAAGAGTTATTTAAACATAATGGAGCTTTGCGATTCCAAATGATGATGCCCTGTTACTTGAACACAGCTGAAAAATATTTCTGTCATAAATAAAATTAATGAATGATAGAATAAGGCTTATCTTAATAATTAGTTAGACTGGTAAGAAGCAAGTCAAATATCAGCACACAAGATTTAATGCAAAAACATCAAAACAAGATAGAACAAAACAAAAACCAATTAGAATGTTGATTTGGTCCATTTCAAAGATGTGTGGCTTTGGGAAAATTAAGCATCAGCTTTTTGTAGTTTTTAATGATAAAAGAACAAAAACAATATACACTATTTTCTTCAGCCCTTCCTTGAAAATGTTCATAAGCCCATAGAATTTACTCCATGTAAATAAAGATGATGATAGAGTTTTTTGGTTGGTGTTTCTACAGTACAGTGTGAAAGACATCTGGCATAAATCCTTAGATGTCACAGTATCTCAAATCATGCCCTCTGTCTATTATTAAGAGTACTCAAAATAAGAAGTGACCTTTAGAGGCTAGGGCCAACTCAGTGACCTCATCTGAGAAGGATGAGCGAGAGAACATCTGATTGCTAATGTCGTAAATGAACACAAATGTCTCCAATTAGATCTGTCTTGTTGACAAGCCATCTCTTGTAGGCTTTTAGAGTGCATTTGATTATATGCCATTCCAATACATGCGTGTCAAATATGCTAATGGTTAGTGACAGATGAGCCACTGGTGTCATCTGAAAGGGAGTTATCTGAAGCCAGGTTCATCTAGTTTTGAGAGATGCTTTCTATTAGACACTTGTGTTTTCTTCAGTATTAGTGGTAAGAGAAAAGGTTTATAATGTCAGGAGCCACTGATGTCTAAGCCTGAATATAACTTCCAGAGGTAAGCCCTCAAGAAAACCTAAACTGAATCAAAATCTCGAGTTGTGATCTGTTCTACATTTTTACTTTTCCTTTCTACCATTTAATTACACGCAGTAAGGGATTAAGAACACCAATGAATAATAAAAATAATGTACTGTAATAAAATTGCTGGTATCACTACTTTGCACATTGGCTACTTGAACACAAGGACCATGACACTGCAACAGTTGATGTGATAATCAAGATGACTTCTAATTGAGTAACAGGTGAGCAGCTTCCACCGTGTCAATATACTAGACAAAATGATCCACGTCTGTGGTACAACAGAACGTCATGGTGTGGTATTTCACCATGGTACTCAGAATAGTGTGCCATTTAAAATTTAAGAATTGTTTATTTCCAAAATTTTCCATTTAATGTTTTTGAATTGAAGTTGACTACAGGTAATGGAAATCATGGACAAGGAGAGGCTGCTATAATCCCCCCATAAACTGGATAAGGAACATATCCCCACCACTGTGGACCTAAACTTGTGAAGAATAGGAAAAAAAAAAAAAGGTTATGCAAGCGGACACCAAAATGTTATCTATTTTTGTTAAAATTTTCGTATGTTTATGAATTTCTTGTAAGCTATAGGATTATCAGAATTATCAGAAATTATGCTGCATGGCTTCTGAGTTGGTGTCCAAAAAGTGATGATTTCCAGCTTAATTTAGGCAGTCAGCGTTGAGCTCTGATTACTCTAAGGCTGTATATTATAAAGGAAACCAAGCCCACTGAAGGGTCACCTGTAGGGGCAGTAGTCAGCATCCTGGTTTTGAGGCCTCCACACCTAAAAGCCAGATAAAAGGGGGAAAGTGCCTTCATATGAGCCCCACTCCCAGTCATGGGAGTCACCACCAGGCCTGACATCTTCACAGCTGAAGGTCCAGTTATTGTGGAGCACATCAAGCTGTCTCTACTGTATCTTTTCTGAACCGATCATCAGAATCCATGAACATACTATAGTTGTTTTAAGCCACTAAATTTGGAAATACTTGTTATACGATGATAATAACCGGAACAAGAAAGATAATGAAGATATCACAGAAACTCACTAGAATTTGAACAATTAACTAACTCTGTAAATATTTAGGATTCAAATGTGATGACGTCTGAATTACAGAATCTAATTACATACAATAAGAACCTTAAAATGAGTACTTACTACGTACTAAGCACTTTGTAGATTACATTATATGCATAATTTCCTATAATTCCCATGACTGTATGTATTATGTACTATAATTATTGGTCTTCAAAAAGAAAGAGAAGTTCAGAGAGGTCATATAACTTAAAGAACACAGAGATGAGAAGGCCTCTCCAGCCGCAGCGGGACGCTTTCAAGCCAGAATGGTCTTTCAGCTCTGAGAACCAAAGAGAGGCCAGGCCTTTGTGTCCCACACCAACCAGTCATTGGACACAATATGCTCCAAAGAATCTGTTTCATTCATATAAAACACGATATACTATTCTATGTCAGTAGAAATCAGAAGTGTTTCCAATTTGTAGACATATTGATTGGAAGGGGAAACTAAGTGAGCCTTTGGGGGAGCATATACTGGTGTCTTCACCCGTTCAGGATGTGTAACAAACTACATCAGCTGAGTGATTTAGAAATCAGGAAACGTAATTCTCCCAGCTCGGGAGGCAGGAAAGTCCAAAGTTCAAGTGCAAGCATATGATGTGTCCACCGAGGTCTCATTCCCCTACTGGTTCACAGATGGCTGGCTTCTCTTTGTGTCCTAAAACAGCATGAAAGATGGAGCTCTTTGGGGTCTCTGTAATGAGTGTGTTAATTCCACTCATGATCACTCTGTTTTCATGACCCAATTATATCTCAGAGTCCCCGTCAACTAATATCATCACACTGAAGACTGGGTTTCGACATGTGATTTGGGTTTCAGGAGTTATAATCACTGGGTTATAGTAGTTAAACCTATAACAACTGATGTGTTTGTTGACCTCAGTTTTGTATCCAAGAGTGTAATTTTCTTCCAATTATTTACCGAGCTACACATTGATAATTTGTAAACATTATTCTATGTCTACTGCCCCTCCAAATTTTTGAAAATCTACTGTGCCAAAACTGATTATCAATGTAGAGTTTGTTTCAATAATGCAAGGTTGATTTAAAATTTAAAAGTAAATTAATGCCATTCATCAGAATAAAAGAGAAAAAAATCCATATATCATGTGATCATTTCCATAGATCCAGGTAAAGTAAGTAAAATGGTATTATTTTTGATAAGCATTTGATTGGAAAGGAAGATATAAATGAGAAAATTATTAGGAATAAAACAGCTAAGGTAGAAAAGAACTGATCTCAACTGACTTCTTGGTCCATGTAATTAATTTGGATTTAATTCTAAAGCCTTAGGAAGCCACTGAAGCATTTAAGCAAGATGGAAATTCACTCATCTGAACTTCTATAGTGAAAGAGCATGCTGACATCTATGGTGATAGCAGATGAGAAGGGGGAGCCTCAACATAGACTAATTGTGATGATTTTGATGAGAAATGAAGAGTACTTGATATAACTGGCAATGAAATAAAAAGACAGCTCTATCCATAGAACTGACGTAAGGGAGAATGAAGAGTCAAATTTAAGTGAGACCAATTTTCCACAGAGAGGATGTAAGAGAGGGACTGGTGAAAGAGAATAAGTATGATTAATTCACTTAGATATTTTTACTTTAAATTGCTTGGTTGATGTCTTGTTATATGTGTTCAGTGGGCATCTAGATAAATAGTTCTGTAACTATAAGATCAGCCACTCTTCTTGGTAGATGTTGGTTTCATGATAAATATATCATAAACGAAATAATGAAACATTATACCTTTGAACAATAACAAAGACTAAAATGCTTCAGTTTCCTTGTACCTTTTCCAGTGATATGTGATAAATAGTTTTAACCTATGAAAGATCAAATAATTTTTTGAGGGGTGCTGGGGATCAAACTCAGGGCCTTGGGCTTGCTAGGCAAGCATTCTACTGCTTAAGCTAAATCCCCAAGCCCAAGATCAAATAATTTTAAAAATCCTTATACTCTATAATAAATGGATAAATATGAATGAATCACATGTATTTTACTTCTTTATTTCTAACATTATGTCTGTTGGTAGAAAAAACTGTCCCAACTATGAGCAGAAAGTATATAAATATATTTAAATGAAAGAATATGTGAAGGTTTCTTCATCATAAATTATAATACATATATATCAAGAATATATGATATATATTATATTGTATCAGGAGTGGGGGTTTACATTTCCTGCCCTATGTAAAATTTGCCCCTCGTTTCAGGGCATTAGAATTTTACAACATTCTTGCCAAAAGAATAAAACCCTAGACACTAATACTCTACTTTTTTCTTCATTACTTTACACTTTAGCTATCAATAATATTGAGAAATAATGACAAGTAAAGCACTACATGACATTCTAATTTACCTTGGAAATAGATCGTTAAACTCTCATCACCTGGGTAATACAAGCGTTGCGTTTTCTAGATATTACTACCCATTTATTCTTGCTACATTTACATGCCAGATTCTGCTTTTATCATTCTATATTCTAAATGGTGGTGGAAACCTGTTCACATATGGGATTATGAGAGTGTGTGTATGTGCTTGTGGGTATAGGATTGCGGAACATAATACATTTATGAAGTAAAGTGAAATTTAGTTCAACTATGAGTTGAAATAGCAGCTCAGTGACCTTCATCAAAATTATCATAAATGTGATGAATTTTACATGCATAAAACACTTTTTTCACATCTATTTTTTGTTTTGAAGCCTCAGTTTCTAATTCTAAGTATATTTTAAAAATTCTTTTCTACAGTATTCTACATAAAACTCAATATAACAAAGTGAAGCCATACAAGCAAAATTTAATGGAAATTGAATTTTCATTTGCAAAGGAGTACTTTGTTCAGAAATACCTTTTCCTCTTCTTGTGTTTTCAGAGTTATGTGTTTGTTCTGTGTGTCTGATATTTACAAAATGTGTGTGTCTTTTAAAGTGTAGTATTTCTCTACTGAAACAAAATTTATGTATAATTGTGTTTTTATGTATCAGTTAAAAGTTAATTTTCATTATAATAAATAAACCAAAAAGATTTACATATGAGTAATTGTTTCTAAATTCTACTGAGGCTTGAACAAGGTGTTTTTTTGTTTTTGTTTTTGTTTTTTCCTCCTAAATGGCACGTAAAACAATCTAGTGAAATTAGTATTTTCTTTAGAATTAGAACTAGGGACTTAAATCACAGAATAGATATTCCTTAGTTTTTCTAACTTACAAAAGTTAATTGCCAACTGAACCTTAAAATAAGGCAAAATTCTTTTACTCTTACAGTATAATTAAAGTGTGAAAAATCATAATAAAAGTGCTACTGCAGTGCTTATCACCAGGATAGATTCTAGAACAACCTAATAAACATACATATTATAAATCCTATCAACCAAAATGAAAGCTTGTGGCATTTTCAGCATGCAGATACTATGAGAAAAAGAAAAAAAGTATCAATTCCTTTTAGGGAATGAAAGATCACTGCTAATTAGCTCTCCTTTTCAATACTAGGAAAGTCTACAACATATAATTCTTGTTATTCATAATTTTTAGGTAACCCAAAAAGTTAACATACATTGATTCTTTGATATAAAGCTAATATAGAAAAGCTTAAAACCTCAGAATGACTCAGAATGCCCCGGATTAGACAAAAAATAAAAATAAAAAAGATAAATACAGGATGAGGCACCATGTAATTCTGAGTCAAATTTCCTGAATGCCTCTAAAACTCACCCTCAGCATCGCATTAAGCAGCCCAAGTGTGGCCACAGGGACAGAAACAGAAAACACAGTCAGTCTCTGGTTAGCGAATTTGTGAATAACATCTAGAAAGGAAAACGTTCCTTCAGCATTGTTCTCAAGATGAGAACAGTGAAAATAACGGTACAATTGTGAATAGTTTGGAAGACTGTAAATCTTTTTGTGAAACAGACTCAAAGAATACACAAAACATGGAAAATATCACTGGCGACTCTTTTAGAAAACAGTATTTGGTTATTAAAATACTTTCATTGTAGGGATTAGAAATCGTCTTTTATTCTTCCATTCCTGATGAATTTAAACGTCCAACACAAGCCCACTTCTGTGCACTTCTACCTGATTATGCATTATTAGGGATTTCTATCTGCCCTTGGCTCCTTCCTGAGAATTTCTTTGACTACTTGCTGAGCAATTATAGTCTTTAGCAGTGGGAAGGAAATAACAGGGATGAGATGTAGAACTCAGTTTAACTATTCTTTTTCTAACCAATTTTTAGCACAACAGTAATTCCAACCGCTAAATGATCTGGGCTTCCACTTACGGCTGTGGATCAGCGCTACCGAGCAGATGTTGCAAGAGACATCAGTGATATTGACACAAACACCATGCTCCAGAGTTCCCTTGTGCCCGCAATTAGAATTCTGAACTGTCGTGAACAAACACATAAATTGAGGAGCAGTTTTCTGTCTATATCTAAATAGCATCAGAAGCATAAAATCTTAGGAATAAAGGAGGAAAATCCAGGGTGAGCTGGATGGCCAGAGTTGTGGACCCTGAAGGGAAGGCTGAGTGACTCTTCCTTCCCGTTGGAGGTAATGGGTGACTGTGCACATTTATGTACGTACCAGTCTTTCTGCCACACGCCTTATCACTTTCAACGCTTAGATCATGAATTAGCAAGATGAAAATGACAATCTTAGAAAATAATGAGAAAAAATGAAGTTTATGGGTAAAAATTGGGTAAAAATCAAATCAACCGCAAGAACTGTAACTAGAAAAATATGACCCAGAAAAACAAACTGGAACTCTACCACCAGTGGTTATCTGATAGAAGCAAGCTCATCCTTTCGGTGCAAGTTGTCCACTCCTTGAATATGTCTTGGGGTAGAAGGATAAAATATACTGTGTGGGTAAGAAAAAGCAAAAGAAAGTCAGTTCCAAAGATGTGGACATCCATAAACTATGAGATTGGCAAATGTTTAATAAGGATTACAGAGAATGCTGCACTTGAATAAATGTTGATTAATATGGACAGATATTGTCTGTCTGGTATAAATATTCTAGCTATCTGAACTTCAGTTTCCCTGTCTATAAATAGCATTAATGATAACACATGCTTTCTTAATTTCTTTGTGTAAAGGGTAGCGGAGATAGTATATCAGAAATAATGTTAGAAAATAAAATGTATTAGTCATGGAACTGGAAACAGAAGTGAGGATTATGAAATATAGGAGTAAACAATTAAATACCGGTACTACTAACTGTAATAAAACAAAATATTCTTTCCCTATGTTTTCTCTTCTAATGTATCTAGATTACAGACAAAATATGTAAATTCTATTTTATTTATAAACAAATATGTGTTTAATTTAATTGCTTCCTAAAATATTTAATGTAATAAATGTTTAGATTTATATACTAATTTTTATAGCATTTCCCACCTTAATTACCCTTTACTGATGGTAAAGCCAGGATTGGTGATTACTGAACAGTATTACCTGTTTATTTAAAAAATAAGACTAAATATGGCCAGTAAATAGTTCTAAAATTAACTGTCAATTACATGTCAAAAATTATACAAAGTCAGAGATTTTCTCCTTTGTTTTGTGTATTTAACTGTCATGTGTGTGCAAGAGAGAAATAGACAAGCAGGGAGATGGAGAAAGACAAGGACAGAGAAAGAGAGGGCAGCCAGGGCTTGCTTTTCTTGCTCAGCTGCAATAGACTGTTTTCTAACTGTCCTGCCCAAATTACAGTTTATCAATTGATTATTTGACACAGCAGGATTTATTGCCTTGCTTAGTTTTATTTCCTCACACACTCTCTTGTAAGGAAAATTGTTTTACATGAACAGAATCCTTCCCCGAGCAAATACCAAAATGTATACTTTTGTTTTTTACACTGTGGACAAAAGACATAGACACAGCGCAGCATTACTTATTTGCGTCTGGCGTTTTGTTTGCCACAAAGCAGCAATCATAAATAACAGCTGGGAGAGGACAGAGACTCAGTCTTTAATAATATTGTTTCGGGAATACATCACGTAGCATTGAAAATGTCATATAAAATTCATACCCGTAGCTGTTTACAGAAGGCAAAAAGAATAGTTGCACCTTGCCGTACCAGCACAATTCTCCAGAACACGGAGGAAGATGCCGCCTGCTCTGTCTCTTTTTACGCTTATTTTTGGTATCCAGGGCTGTGTTTCAGGGTTCTATTGATTTTCATTCTGGCTGCAGTTGATTAATGTTTCAGGAAGCAGTCAGGTGCATTAGTGTAGCGCTGAATAGAAATAGCAGTGCATTTTCTGAAGTCATAGTGGGGTGGGGGGTACAGCGAAATCAACCCGCTCACTGATTTTATCGGGCAATATGTGCGCACAATAAAATGAATCTCTAAAATGGACAGCCACACAGACTGGTTAACAGCAAGCTTGACACTCTTTTAAATACTCACTACTGTTATTAACGACCTGTCAGCAACTTCTGGCAACCAATAAAATGTTAGTGTTTTGTTAGAACATTAGTGATCTTTTTATTTTTTTAAGATTTAATCTCTAGGTTAAGTGTGTTCACCTTATAAATTTACTTCCAAGAAGGTACATTCTTTAGTAATTGCTTTTTCTAGATAAGATTTCTCACTCATTACAGGAAAACTGCAAGTGTAATAGCTGGAGAACAATTCCACTGTAGTAAGATTTTTCATCCTAACCCTCTTCCCAAGGTTGAAAAATTGCTCATTAGCTTAATGTTTCCTATTTGCTTTTTTGTCAGCTGTGTTTTTCTATTTTGATAGCTTGTTTTCCACCATCCACAAATTCTTTTTCATGTTGGGTTGGCTTTTTCACTATATGACTGTTACATGATACTCACAGATTTCTCTGAACCTATCAAACCGACCAACATATTCTCATCCAGACCAACAATTGTACCTAACTGATATGTCATGTGAACCCTCCTTAATTTCTCAAAGAAACTCATTATGTAGAAACAACAGATAACCATTTGAACCATTTGGACCACCGGTCATTGTAACATTTTAAAACACAAAATTTTATTGAAGAATTGTTAATGAATCCAGACATGAAAACACATTTAATAAAATGGGCAGTTATCAATTCACCACAGCTTTAATCAAGGATTATCTCATTTCTAACTTTCAGAGAAAGTAACGCAGTTTTGGTTATTCTTGGTAGCTCTCACTTTTGCTAAAATCATACAGTTTACAGGGCACATAATTAAAAAGCCAACTCAAATATATCTCTAAGAGTGCAAAGACTAATAAATATCGGGATATTTAGTAGCCATATACAGTAATAAAAACTACTATGGATAAAAATCTCCATACATGATAAAGAATGTTCCTAGCATGGAGGCCATAAACACGGGGTTACACTTCAAATCTTCAGTTCTTGAAACAGTGGCACATGTTAATTTGTGCTAAGTAGCCACAGTTTTGAGAAACTGCTTTTGTTTCACCTGAAATTGCTGAATAAATTTTGTAAATTTTGTTTAATGCTGGAAAAAAAAAAAGAAATGTGGCTTCTTATTCACTTCATAGAGCCAAAAAATCAAATTTCTCATTTGGGGGCTCCACTTCTTTTCTTTGAAACATTTCCTCAGGGGCCCTCAACTTTTGATCTGATAGCTTTTTTGACATATTGCAAAACTTCCTTTTAGTATATTCTTCCTCTGCTGTTATTTCACTTTGTTTTGTAATTGTGCATTGCCAAGAATCTTTGTCTGATTGGGAAACAAGGAAAAAATCCTATGTGTTCATCCATGTATCAAAATATATTTATCTTTGTTTCACATTTTATTGCATGGGAAAAAGATAAATGAATAAACAAAATCATTAATAATTTTATCTGAGTGGTTTGACAGTGTCTCTTGTTTTCCATTAAAAGTTCTAAGAATTAAATCAGAAAACTCCTTTTACCCTTTATTGAGTTTTCCCAGTGGTAACATTTTGCTAAATTAGAGTGTATTATCACAACCAACTATGACCATTACTACAACCTATCAATCTTACTCGGATTAATCCAGTTTTATTTATACTCCCACATGTGTATTAGCATGTACACAATTGTATCATCTGTGTAGCTTCCTATTTCCATCACTGGTGTCTTCAGCACCACGAGAAGCTCTCCTCCTTCAGTGTCCTTCCACCTCCAGTTGCTGCCCACTAGTAACCTGTCCTACATGTCTACAATTTTATTATTTCAAAAGTATTGTATAAATAGAAGCATACAATATAAAACCTTGGATAATTGGATCTTTTCCATTTACCATAATTCTCTGAAGATTTATCCAAGTTATTTTTATATAGAGATATTGTTCCTTCACATTGCTGATTGTTATTCCAGGTTACGAATGCAGGACAGTGAAGTTTATTTCCTTCGTCTCTTAAAGGAGATATAGATAGTTTCCTTTTTTTCCCAATTAAACATAAAGTTGTTTTTAATTTTGGCACACAGGGGTGTGTGTGTGTGTGTGTGTGTGTGTGTGTGTGTGAATATAGCTTTTTATTTCTCTGGAATAGACACCCAGAAATACAAGTGCAGGGTCCTTTGGTAGCTATATGTTAATTTTTGCTTACTGGACCAAACTATTTTCAGGATTAGTTATATCATTTTATACTCCCACCAGTTACCCATCGTTAGTATTTACCATTATTTTATAGTTTAGCCATCCTAATAGGTATGCGATGCTTCATTGTGCTTTAAATTTACACTTCCATAATGAACTAATGATGTGTATCATTTTTTTACATATGTGACCTTTATTTGTCATAGTAATAGATCTCTTTATGTCTTTTGTCCATTTTAATGTTGAGTTCCAAATATTTTGTATATTTTTAATCCTAGATAACATTTCAAATAAATGTTTGCAAAGATATTTTCCCAGTCTGCATATCAAATGTTCTTTTAACATTATGAAGTCTAATTCTTTAATCAATTTTTTTATTTTAAAGATTATGCTTTTATTCCAAAATCTAAGAGCTCTTTGCTTAGCCATAGATGACAAAGATCTTACTATTTTTAAAATCTCTATAATTTTAATGTTGTATAATTGAATCAATGTTTAATGTTGAGTTAATATTTGTGTAAGTCATGATGTTTAAATCAAGGTTTATTTTTGCCTAGAGATATCGGCTGTTCCAGGAACATTTGTTGAAAAGGCTGTCTTCCTTCAATACAACTACTTCCTACCTTTGTCAAAAATCAATTGTGTATATTATTTTAGTCAATTTCTGGGTCCCTAGTCTGCTGCATTGATCCATGTGAATATGCCTCCACCAATAATATGTTGTTTTAATTACTACACACACACGTGCGCATGCACGCATGCACACAGGTTTATATTTTCCCACTTTAGTCTTCACTGCAAGATTGTTTTAGCTATGCTGGAGTATTTACCTTTCCATATAAATTTGAAAATAAGCTTCTCTATGTCTACAGAAACCCTCCCTGGTATTTAGATTTGCATTAAACCTATAGAGCCATTAGTACAGAACTGACATCTGTAATCTGTTTGGTCTTGCAATTCATAAACATCATACACCTTTCCATTCTTTTGGGCCCTTGCTTTCTTTTATCAGCATTTTATAAGTGTCTCTGTACAGCCCTTGTGTTTTGTTAAATATATACATAGATGTTAACTTATTTGGGGAGATTTGGAGTGGTGTTGCATTTTTAATTTCTGTTTCCTCTTCTCACATAATGTATAGAAATCTAATTGACATTTGTGTGTTTATTTTTCATCCTACAGCCTTGTTAAACACAGATAAAAGTACTATGAGTTTCTTGTAGATGCTGTAAGATTGTCCATATAAACATTTAATATCTATAAACAGAGATTTATTCATTCATACAAATCCGTAAGACTTTACTGTTACCACTGGACTTATAGTACAGTGTGCAATAGAAGCATTGAAGATAGACACTCTTGATTTTTTTCCCTGTCTGCAGAAAAAAGTTCAACTCTTCACCATTTAAGTACAATAATCGTAGATTTTTGTTGATACTCCTTTTCAAGTTGCAGAAATGCCCTTATATTACCAACTGGTTGAAAGTTTCATTACAGATGGAGAGTAACCTGGTCAAATGCTGCTTTAGCTGGCTTTTACTTATTACAAGGAATTATTCCTGAGAGGACAGGTGCCAGCTCTCACTAGGGGAGGCGTGTGCCAGAATCTTCCCCCCTTCACCTTCCCACCTGCTCCCGAGTCTCTGGACAGCTGAAGCCTCTGGTTCAAAAGGGCAGAGGGGGCTGCCTAAATCGGAAGCCTCCTTCCTGGAGTAGAACTTTCCAGTTGGCTGACTCTGCTTGCCTTCCATGACAACTGTGGATAAAGGAAGTCTTAGGCCTGGTAGAGAAGGAGAGTGAAAATTTCCCAATCCCTCCTCCCTCTAAAGGTGGCAGGCTGGCCTGACATTGTCAGGAGAACAGTAACTTGATCAAGGGGAGGAATGCATCAATTGGAGTAACCATTTTTGCTATGTAAAGCATCAAGAAGCTGTAGGTCTGCGTGTAACATACTGTAACTTCCTGTAACTTTTACTGCTGTGTTGTTCTTTTGCAGCACTGAAGTCACAAAGCTGCTCACCTTCCACCGTTTAAGTGCCTTCGGGGTTCTTCTTAGACGATATTTTGTGCATTCCCAGGAATTATAGTTGTGTTTAGGATGATGAGCAGGAAAAATAGGTCTCTACCATTCAGTCCAAACTGGAAACTTTCTTTTTTTATTTGTATCTTTTCTTTGTGCTGAAATTTTATTAGTACATATCTAGGTAACAGTTTAAAAATTTGTTTTCCTCCACACTGAAAGAACACTGTCAGTTTGAAAAACCATCTTTATTTTCAGCAGTGAAATTTTCTTTCCATCATTTCTTTTTTAACTTCCTCCCCTCCATTTCCTCTGTTGTCTCATACTGAAACTCTTATTATTTGAATATTGGCCCACCTGCACTGATTATAGTTTGTTACTTTCTTTGTCCTCTGAGGTTTTCTGTATCTTTATTTTTTGCTATATATTTAGAAACTTTACAGACACATTCAAGCATTTACACATTTTTTTTTTTCAATTGGGCAATCATATCTTTGATCACGAGCTGTTTTTGTAAAACTGTTCTGTAGCATCTTTGTATTTTCATTAATCAATAGAAACATCTTGTAAAGTGCTCATAACCGAATTATGTATTTTAAATTATTTTTTCTTCCTTGAATTATCTCTGGTTAATCCACAAATGAATTTTTGTTTTCTTTTCTCAGTCTTTCACTTTTACTCAGTCGCTGTTGAGTTTTTCCTGCTAAACCTGTAAAAAAAAAATACCTATCTGCTGATAGTTAACTCACTAAATAAGATGGGCCTTTTCTTTGTTTTAGAGTGAGCTCAGTTTTGCTGTCTCCTGCTGAGATTTCTCAAATGCTGTGAAGAGAGCAGCAGCAGCTCCCCTCGGATTTGCTCAAGTCTTCATTTCCACCCTGGGGCTAAACGCTAGACTGTGGAGTGTTTTTCCCTTGTGTAGTGTACCCAAAGGTGCAGCTGTTTTCATTATTAAACTTCAACCAGCCCCGGGTTTCCAACACCTCTTCCCACATTACTTCAGGAACAAACTACCAAAGAGAAACCCAGACCTGTCCGGGGTTTGAGCAGGCAGCGATCGCTTGTGCCTCACTGGTGTCTCCTTCCAAGTTTCCTCCTCGAATTTTCTTCCAGAATCCACCTACATATACTTTTAAATCTCATCCATTTTTAAAGACAACTTTGTTTCCTTCACTGTTGTTGCTCTATTCCTTTCCTGTTTGTACTACTTCTGTGGAGTTCTGGGTGTGGAATTGGGGAATGATAGGAGGTAAATGCCTGTAATGTCTTCCATCCTGAATTGTAAACCTATACCTAACATTTAAGTGCTAAATTATGTTTCTTGTAAAGATACATTTGCCAGCAGAGAAATAAGTGCGATGCTTACCAATAATTTCAAGAAAGGAGAGCAAAACTGCTGTCTGTTATAACATTCTTTCCATGACAACCAAATCACAGCCATAATTCCCTCAAAAGGTTAAAAAGGGAAAGTAGTCATTGGATTCCCTTACATTTCTATAGATAAATTTTTAGACATTTCTATTGATCTAGGTTATAACAATACAAAGTAAAATATTCTTGAATTTCTGATATTATCATGATTTTAATATCCTGATCTTTTTGTGTGTGTGTGCTGGGGATCGAACTCAGGGCCTTGTGCTTATAAGGCAAGCACTCGAACCATGCGCTAAATCCCTAGCCCTCAAATTTTCCTGATCTTATTGTGCTACTTAAGTAATTGTTATTTTTAAAAACCTGAGCAAAATATCAAAAAATTCAAATAGCAGTTATTTGCATA
The DNA here is from genome assembly GCA_004026905.1 of Hystrix cristata. Taxonomy (NCBI): domain Eukaryota; kingdom Metazoa; phylum Chordata; class Mammalia; order Rodentia; family Hystricidae; genus Hystrix; species Hystrix cristata. Next base: position 77,537 of record PVJO010001640.1, on the reverse strand, counting down.
TCATATCTGGATCTATACATATAATATTTTTCATTAGGAAATTATAAATATATATATATATTTCTGTTTGATCCTCCATTAACTGGGATTCTGGATTCTGACTTAGACATGTAATTTTATTTCCCTGATTCCATTTCCTACTAGAGAAAAGAGGACCTATGCTAAGTATGTGTCTCTTTTCTTTAAGATTTTTCATTAACGTAGCTTAGTTTGTTCTATGTATGGAACTTAATGTTTGTAACATCAGCAGTGAATTGAGGATTTTCTAGTATCAGTGTTCTACTTCATTTGCTTGTAATTAAACATCAATACATATTTTTGCATTCTAGAAATGTTCTTAAAAATCACAATAAATATAATAAAATCACTATTTTTGTCCATACTCTAAAGGTATTCTAGTTATGGGGCTATTTAAGGGGTGATCAAAAAACACAGTGAATTTTTAGATTTAAAACAGATTATTATGATTAAAGATAAATTGCATTAATCTTCCTCAAAATAGTCCTCTGAGCTTTGAATACATTAATATCATTGTTTTGTCACTCTGAAGCAGTGCTCGAAGTTCTCGTTCTCTGTCAAAAATATGGTGGATGCTGGTGGGTGACGTCCAGCCGAAAGGCAGGCTCCTAAAGCATGCAGTGTGTTCTCATTCACCTTATTCGCTAGACCTGGCACTATACAGCTTTTGGATCTTCTCCCAAATCTAAATGACTATGAAAGGTTTTGAATTGATTCAGAATATCGAGGTATCCATGGCCGTGCAACTGAAGACACCCAAGAAAGTGGACTTCCAGAACTTCTCCAGAAAGTAGCAAGAATGATAGGATAAGTGTGTTTGAGGTAAGGGGGTATACTGAAGAGGATTAATGGTAATATGCCTTTTAATGTAATAGATTTTTAAAAATTTAAACATTGACTATATATTTTAATCACACTTCACAGATACTTTTGAGACTATTACCATATGTAGATGAAATATATATTGGGAGGCATTTACATAAAGAAGGCATATGTGCCAAATCTACTGTGAAATCTATACACTGAAGAGATTAAAATTAGTGTATTTATTTGGCAAACCTATGTGTAACAGACACTTTAAGATACCTACTGCATAATCATCCTCAATGCTTTTCTTTCTAATTGAACTCCAACATTTTTCAGGATACTAATGTGCCAAATAATAATTATTCAACCTTCTAAACTCTGTGCAGCTGAATCTGCCTAATTGATTCCTGTCTGATCATTTATATTTAAGCTTTAGTTCACTTAGTGGCATGTCCAAAAAGCAGGTGGTATTCTAAAAACAACCCCCAACAACAACAACGACAACAACAAAAACAAGCTCAAAAGTACCAGATATACCTAGTACAAATAAATATGCTTTTGCTCTTCATTTTCTCCCTTCCCTCTGCCTGTGTGTAGCTCAACTATATTGCTAGCATTATAGGCAAATAGGAATAGCATAAGGATACTAGAAAAGGAAGATAAAACTACTTTTGGAAATTGAATCATGACTACATCTTTACCAGCCCTCATGTTCTTAATGTCTGAGGTTTCTTATTACATAAGAAAAATAAATCTTTTCTTGGATAAATCTCTATATGTATCCCTTCTTTCTGTAAATCCGAGCTATTTAATTTTATAGTTTCTTTTTTTCCAATTAAATAAACACATGCTGTTTTAATAAGATGCAAAAAGAATCTTATTAAAATGATCTATTTTATTGTGAATTAGGGCAGTCAGAAGATACATGTATTATGCAATTGCAAATAAACCATATTTCATACCTTGTCAGAGAGGCGGCATGTGTGTTCCAGGAGATGTGACAGTATTAGTGAAGCAGTGAAACTCATAGACAACTTCAGAAAGAAGAACGCTAGACAGCTAATTGCCATGTAATTGATTTGGAAGTATGAAGAACAGTTTGTCAGGTGGTCTAAATATTTAAACATGTTTAAAGCATAGGCATTTATAAGTAGAATTATGGGATGTTTTAGGAGACATCAAAATAATTCAAAAAGTCCTTCCTCATGATATGTAAACTCTGGAGCCAGTGGAGATTTTCTAAATCGAGTTCATGTGTAACATTAGCTCTATGTCTAGGGCAAGTAAGCACTTGAAAGTATTTATTAAATAAAGGGGTAGACAAATTCATTAGTGAGATTGTCATATAATCTGGAGCCAGTAGGAAAAGAGAAGCATGGACATATGTTCATCCTTGTTTAAGAAATTTTAGTTTTGGTTGTAACCCCCACAACAAAGCTCTTATTAACATGAGAATTATTAACTTCATAAAGCAATCTTTCTATGAAAGATAAAGGAACTTGTCTATATGCATCAGCTTTAATGAACGAGTATAATACATAGGAGATCACTAAACATTTAATAGCGACCATGCTGGACATTATGGAATGTGAAAAACAAATGCTGAATAACAGTTGTTTAATCCACTAAATTAATAAAGATTTCGCTGTTTTATGTAATTTTTAATGTTTAAGATAACAGTAAAAAGACATAGGAATTAGAAATATATTTCAAGAAGAGCTTGCTTAATGAACTTATATTTATGAAAAATATACAACTAGTACCAGGTCAGATGAATCATTTAAGTCAAATAATTTAGAGATCTAACTTTCTAAATTTATATAAATATATCCTGCAATATAACATACATTCTTAAAAATTAAATCTGTCCGTCTAACCAATCTCATTTCATTCTGAAATATAGCTTACTTTTACATAAAGTCATAAAAACTGCATTCTTCCAATTTCTGTTGGTAATCAACTGTGACATTAAATGGCATAAATCTTTGTTCAATTCATTTCCTGCTTCTTCAAAGAAAATGAAAATAAAATACATCTAAAAATGGTGATTATAACAAGCACACAAGCTCTAACTTTTGTTGCTAAGTTCTTCGAAGTTTCTATTTTGACTTTAAACTTCTTTGCTATTCATCTATAACAATAGAAGAAAATCTGCTTTAGTTTTGAACTAAAGATGACAGTTTAGTACCTAAAAAATGTTTATTATCTCAGATCAGCTTGAACACCTGATCTGAACACTCAAACATACCCTGCGCTTTCTAGCTCACGTTTCAGGCCATGTTAGGAAAATCACAGCCTAACATCAGCTCAGCTCCGTAGCCAGCGCATAAGGGCCTGAACCAGCCACTTCCCAGTCTGTCCTACAGGGACCATCTCTATGAAAGTTCTTCTTACCCACGAAAATTGAGTAATACTGTAATACCTCTCCCTCAGAAGGGATCATCTGTATACTCGTGGCTTATGTGATGAAACATTTTTTGAATCTGAGAGCTTTTACAATTATAAACTTTGGGGTTGATTTTTTATGAAGGAAAATTTCAAACACCAAAAGTAGGTAAGAGCATATAATTAAATCCTCTACACCTACCTCAAAGGTTCAATAATTATCAAAGATTTTTTGTCCATTCTTGCTTATTAGATTTATTCGCTAAACTTTTAAAAGAATGTTCAAAATGTGTATAACTTCACCCCTACATCCTTCAGTTAAAATTCCTTTAAAATTAGTATTTCATTAACAAGCAGGTGCTGACACTAACGATGTTGTTTCTCCATTTACGCCTTCCAGCTTGGAAATGCTCACTAAGGCATCAGATGACCTGCAGCTGATTGCCCATTTCAGTTTCACCCATGTAATATCTTGTGTCTCGTTATTTTTCTAAGACTTAGGGGAAAAGGTTGCAGCGATGGAGGAAGAAATCAATCAGGTTTTCAGAAACAAATCTACTCATATTATTTAAGTCTAGACTTCGAATGAAAGAACCTCACTTCCCCGTTTAGAACTGATATTTTCTGGCTGGCCATGTCACGGGAGGAAAGCATGGTGGATCCACTCTGAGTAACCAACTGGGACTTGAAGTTGCAGTAGAATGGCCCCGCTTTTGACTTCATCCTTTATCTCATGAACGTCATGGAAGCAGTATTTGTGCTTTTAATTTTTCACTGTCTTTTTTTTTTTTTTGTGATGGGGATCGAACTCAGGGCCTTGTGCTTACAAAGCAAGCACTCTAACCATCTCATCGTCTTTTTAAAACACAGTTCTTTACACTTTTGCCTCTTCTCTTTCTACTTGGGATTGAAACTCCTTCCCAAACCCACCTACCGTCCCGATACCATCTCCTCTTTCCTCTTCTGTTTCCTTATCCCAAATGTCCTTGAAATAGCCCCTCTCCCAACAATGAAAAAGCAGAGCAAAGACTGCTTTTCCTCATCTCGAAAAGACTCCATGCATGGCATACACTTAAGGGTCATCGGACCCGCCCTTTAGCAACCAAAATTTTGTTTGGACTCTGATGAAAGACCCCAAGGAAGAGCACTAGGTGATATTAGGTGAACAAAAATAGGCAGAAAAATATAATACAAAGGGCAACATGATAAAAACGCCTTCATAACCTGGCATTTCAAATCCATGGAGAAAGCTTGGTAGTCTTTCTTTTAAAAAAGTTAGAGGAATACATTTTGCATTTTAGGATTAATTTCAGATTCATCAAAATTTGGATACAGAAATACAATTACATGTTCCAAACTTATAATAACATATTGAAAAATTCAACTATATAACAATCAAAAGTCTCTGTAAAGGGAAAAAATATACCCACAAGATTGGAAAACAATTCTAAACATTAACAGAGAAACAGCTACTTTTTTATAATATATAAAGAACTTCTATATCTATAAATAATAGAAAAATCAGTAATGATATAAAAATAAGCAGAAGCTATAATGATATTTCTCAAAGAAGAAAGTGCAAAGAAATCTTTTCTCTCATATGTGGAGTCTAGAGACAGAGAGTGACAGAGAGAAGCGCAACGGCAAGAGAGAGAGACACTGAGAGCAAAAGGGAAACTCTCGGAGGAAAGGAAATGAATAAAGAGCGGGACAGGGAAGGCCAAGAGAGCGTGGAAATGATCAAAGCAGAGTATGTGCATACAAAATATGCCAAAACGAAACTCACTCTTATGTCTAACTAGTACTCACTGGCACAAATTTAAATAAAAAGTTAAAATTGTTTTCTATAACGATAAATGTAAATTGAAGTTAAACTGAAATACTGTTTCTATCCATTCAAACTATATATAAAATGCTATCAACTTTATGAAAGGAGAAGGTAAAGTTATATGCATGTTGAGTTATATAAACGTAGATCTGGAGAGTAAACATTGAAAATTATAAGGATTTTTAAATGTGGAAAGCAGAAACGTAAGTGAACATACCTGACTGAGCAAATAGTTTCCCAAAGTGACAAAAAATTTTTGATCGCTAATGTATAGCATTTTTCATGCATCATAAAACTTGCCTACACTTATTTTTGTAATACAATGAATTCACATCCTTCAGAATTTAAAAGATACTGAAAAAAAGGTTATCAAATTGAAAAACTCAATTTGACAATTAATTGCCAATTATACACTTTCTTTCCTTGGGTGTAACCTGTATTTTAAGAGAGTTTCATGGAGAAATATAAAGGAACTTTCACATTACTGAAATCACAATTTTTAATTCAGAAAGTGAATTCATGAAGGATGAATTTATACTTTTATTGTGATAGCTCTAAACTTTATTAGACTCAAAACTAGCCTTTTGTGCTTATCAAACATATAATAAAATTTTTAATTAATATTTAAAATTCAAAATACCATTAGAAAGAATAACTATAAAACAGAATAAATGAGGAAATAATACATTTACAATGAAAAATATTCATAGCATGACTTTACCAATAAACCTGTTATTCACATTTAGCAAGAATAAGACTCCCTGATATAACAGCAGTAAAAACTTTCCTAAAGTCCAATATTCTTAGAGAAATATTGATTACATTCACTTAAATCTTCTCGATTAACACACTGTTCATTTAATTATTGGTACTATTCTTTGTCTTAATTTTCTTTCTTTGGATTGAAAACTATAGTCCAGTTCACTCCTGGCAAATTTTACTGGGTTTACCCCACAGTAAGTCCTTGCAAGTGAACTCAGCCTGCACTTCAAATGAGGAAAAGAAAAATGAACCTCAAGAAAATTGACCTGCATCCTTCAATTGACTTTGAAACAACCACAGAGCATTTTAAAAATCGAGTTTAGAACTACTTATCCTTTGAGAAACCTAGAAAGAAAATGCTCTTTACACTCAAAGAGGGGGAAAAAAGCCAGCTCCAAGGAAACATACAGATTAAAAGCTTCTTATCAATAAAAAGGATCTAATTACAATTGTCAGGATCGTCTTTTGTGTAGCCCCTCGCCACTCAAGAGACTACACCATCTGGGCAGATTTCACTTAGATGGTGAAGGTAACCTAGCAGAAATGTCATCAGTAAAAACTGCTTTCTCAAATCTTCCTGAGTAAACATCGTAGCATGAATTAACTCGGAGTTATTAGGGAAACCACTGAAGTTCATTTGTTAACCTTTAAAAATTTAGTCCTGAAATCCACAAATTATTTGCAATCTAGGCTGCAATCTGACTCATCCTTAAATGAACTGTAATTTTCAGTCTTTGTCGGTGATGCAGTTAAATAAGAATGATTCAACTCTTGATGACTTAAGGAACATGTGACATTTTAGTTCCTTATTATTATTTTTTTTTTCTAAGTTCTTGGTTTGCCAGTGGACTGAAATCTGCCAGGCTGGATTAAAGTAGTCAAGTACATCAGCCTTACATAAGAAAAATGTTACAAAATAAACTGTTGTCCCTGCTAAATCATTCTTTAGTACAAATATACTCTAAGATATTTTTACCACATGAATCTCACTAATTTTTTCACCAATATTTTAAAAATGGTCTCTACATTATCTTCTTTCCTTCTAGAAGCAGAGACTGATTTGGTAGTATGCCAATGATGATTTGTAGAATCAATTTGGTATCAGAATAAGAATTTTAAATATGTAGAAAATGCCTAGAAGATGTCCTTAACATAAAATTCTAATTTACTTCATGTACCCGGAAAAGAAAGGTTTCCAAACCTCACATCCGTTTGGGAAAGTCCCACATTTCAAGTTCTGCCATTTTTGTTTTCCCAGCCAAAACTAAAACAAAACAACCAAAATCAAAATCAAATAAACAAAAACTCCCTGTCCATTCTTTCTCCTTATTAATATGCAGTTCTTGAAAAGAACAGACTTTTACAAAATTGAATTACTATTGTCTGTTTGAGCTGGCAGTAATTAAACTTGGCAATGTTCCTTCCGTTATATTTATCAACAAAAGGATCCAAACATATTCAAAGAACTGATCTTCATACAAAACTACTCATTACTTTCTACAAACTGCAACATATCTGTCTTTTCTTCCTTTATGCTTATTTACCTATTTCCTTAGTTTTTTTTCTTTTCTTCTTCTTCTTCTTTTTTTTTTTTTCCTTTAGATTAAGTTGCAGTATGCCCTGGATCAAGGATACTCTACACTATGTAAGAAGATCTTTCAATATTATGCACTTTAAAAATAAATTCAAATTGAACCTAAGTCATGTCTGCATGCTAGCCAAATATCCGTCCCTAACTCGTGCAGCAACACGTGGAAGGCAGGACTTCTGCTCCTCCCTGAAGTCCCGCCCTGATATCTTGTTCCGGTGCTTCCTACAGGCACATATTCCCGCTGCTCTCTGCCTAACTCCCGCTCACAAAAGCTGCTTTGTCTTTGTTGTGTTTTTTGACTTCTTAGGTACCTACTTTTCCTGCACAAATCAACAACTAGTATGAATTTCCCAAACGTGTCATACTTCTTTAGATATGAGGCGGTAAACTGAACTTAATACCAGGCTCACTCTAGTACCAGTTTTCCTAATATCTGCCTCCCACAACCTGATCTATCCTACTAAGGGTAGAGCTTCAACACACATTTCCGAAACTTTTAAACATTGAAATTGAATTTTCCAGATAATTAAATAATTTTGGAATTTTAATTTGTGTGTATTTATGACAGCCTGGTTGTTAGAAAAGAAAAAAAAAAAGCAACTGTGAATTGTGAAAACTTTCATGCAACATTAATTCTGAAGTACTGAGTGCAGCTATGTATTAGCTATCAGAGTTGTAACAATGGCCCTGCTTTTATGGAACTTCATAGAATAACACAGACTGTATAGATGCAACATTTTAATATGATGATGTCTGACTAATGTTCAATTCTATGACAAAGTAAAGAACAAAATAGTGAAAGATGAGAGAAATGAAGATTTAAAAACTGTCCATAAAAGTCCCAACTGCTGAGAAAGCATTAGCCAGAGGATAAGCAAGGCAGAGTTGGAAACGTTATAAAGAAGAGAAGAGCAAAAAGCAACATTTCTGAGTGATGGACCCAAAAGTTAGATCACGTATCTCATGAAAAAGTTATACTTCAACATGAAGAAACTGACATCCAAATAGGTAATTTGACAAAACATAATTCTAAAAGAACAAAAGATTGCATTAATATTAAACATCATTAATGATGCTAAATATTAAAATCTAGTAAGAGGAAAGAAATCTGAAAATGCACAGGCTGAATCAGAATAATTATTGTTCCCCAAATGATGTTCCAATTTCTAAAAGGCCCCTTGAAGAATATTTTGTTATTATTGTTACTGCTTCTCATTTGTAATTTTTCCTCTTTTATAATTCTAGATGTTTACTCCAGAAAAATGTACACAGGTAATCTGAACTATCAGAGAAGGCTTCTGTTTAAGTAAATCCATACTAAGTTTTGTATACATGAAGACAAACATGAAGAAAGACAAGACACCTGGTACAAACTGTACAAATCTTCTGACCTTGCTGGGGTTGATTAAGCATAGAACTTCAGTGGGCAATAATAAAAGCTTGACCAATCTTGTCCATGTTATATCACTCCACCCACTCATAGTGTCTTGAAGTATGCTTCGCCAGCATTTATTTGTCAGTGTGTGCACGTTGTTACTGAGCTGGTCATCATTTCTAATTTTCAACAATGAAAGATAAGAAATAGTGCTTTCATTCAGGTAAAGTATAATGTGAGTTCACAATTCTGATTTCAAATGAGGACTTGAGGGGTTTTCACTTAACTGGTATTTTTTTTGGTAGCATAGTTTTCAACCATTTAATTCTCTCTGTGTCTTCTAAAAGCTTCTCTTGTCTTATTTAAAGAACTCATAACTAGGATCCATATTACAGTAAAATTTTTCTTACTATTGCTTGTTCTGCTAGAAACACTATAAAAATCTCATGTGTTATTTGCTTTATTAGGAATTATAAGAAAAATTTCCACGCTATACCTAAGAAATTTTATAATGAGTTTTAGTAAACCTTAACAGGTAAATCAGAACCTGGATCCAGTCATGTAGAATGCTTTCATATGTAGATTTATTAAAATTCATTTTGTTTGGACTAAAGTAGTTATAATTTGTAAAAGCCAGTATTTTCCAAAAACCTCTTAGTTGTACCTTGTTGCCCAAGTTATTACATTTCCTGTATGAAGTAGTTTCTTTTATTTTACTTTATTTAGGTTTGTGACCATGAAGTTATACACAGGTAAAGAAACAAAATATTCATTTGTAAAACTTTGTAGTTAAAATAATAATATTGATTGTGCAGGATTTTTTTATTCTTCAATTTACGGAGAGGACATTCATGCAAAGAAAAGATGAGGGTAGAGAAAACCAGAAAAGAGGAGAGGTTTCTATTTTAGTCACTTTCCTTATTGCTGAAACAAAGCACCTAACTTCCATAAATTAAAGGAGGAAAGTTTCATTTGGGGTCATAGTTATCAGAGAATTCAGTCCATAGTCAGCTAGCTCTAACACAGGAACGCTGCTCATGACAAGGCAGTCAGGAAGCAGAGTGAGAAGGGAGGAACCAGGGAGGCAGATACACCCACCAAGGTCACGGTGTCTGTGACCCTTTTCTTCTGAGTAGGCCCCGCCTCCCAACAGCACACTCAGCCAATGAACTCACCAGGGTGTTAATCCACTGATGAGTACAATGACCCCATGATCCAACCACCTTCCAAAAGCCTTGCCCCTGACCATAGGAGAATTTTAAAGAACATTCTAGATCTGTACTGTACACTCCTAGGAAGCGTAGGAAATTAAAGATGGTAGAAACAGCATTTCTAATAGCTGTGTTAGTCAGCTTTTCCATCATTATGGCAGATACTTGAGATAAATGACTGTTTAAAGGGAAGGTCTAACTTTAGCTCAGGGTCTCAGAGGTTTCATCCTGTGGTCGCTTGGCTCTGTTGCCTTTAAGCCTGTGGAGAGGCGGCACATCATGACAGCTAGAGGCTGTGGCAGAGGAGGCTGCTCATGTCATGGCTGCCAAGAAGCAGAGATAGAGAGGAAGGAGCTAGGGCCCCATTACCTTTCAAGGGAACAACCCAGTGACCAAATTTACTCCCTGGACCCTACCTCCCAGAGATCCCAACACAGCCCAGCAGCATCAAAGGCTGGTGACTCGGCCTTTAACTTAATGATTAAAATCCAAAACGGAACACTAGTGGTTATTTATAGAATCACCTGAGGGAATTTCTAAATAAATTCCCTCAGGAATTTGCTGCCTGGGAAAGCTCATAAATAAAACTGTGGAGACTCTGACTCTTAATTGTTCAGAATAAGCCATGTATATTTTTTTAAGCTTTCCAGAACAATCTAAAGTGAGCTGAGAAACAACGACATAGTGCTTCAAGTTTCTCAGAAGATAACTGAAGCCCAGAGAAGTATTGAGTGACTAGCACACAACTAGTTAGTGGCTAAGCGAGTCCTACGCCTGGGCCTACACACTCACACACCTGTGTGACAAGTCGCCTCTTGATGCCTTTTTAACTCCTGTGCTTTGTAAGTTACATTTCTCCTTTTCTTTTACTGCTTATCTACAATCATCTTGTGTATTAGCTACTCATGCAGAGTTTCAGAGAAAATATGCTTCGTGGTGACAGATTTTTGGATGCTTTCCACCGGCAGCCCTGCCTATGAGGCTCCATGTTGGCATCACTGTGCACGGAAGCAGCTTGAGAGGATAAGCAGCACTAATCAGGCTGTTTCTTACATCTTACACTGTAAGTGCATCGTGTTGATAAAAAGGCTTTGTACTTCTCAGTCTTCACTGCGTGTTCCGGAAATATATTAGCTCTAGTTAACTTATTGTATGCAATAATAACCTAAGGAAATGACAGTCTGTAAGAAATTACAACACTCTCTGCAGGGATTTTCACAACTTGCAAGAGAACAAAAAAGCCCAAACCTGCTCATTTCTTATGAGATTTTTTTCTCTCTTTATTTTTGTATTTGTTCTTACTCGACTTGAACATCTGAATTCTGCACTGCCTCAAAGCACATAGCGTATATTTATCATGATAAATGGAAATGTAAGTTACAAATATTGAAATAATATTTTACAATAGAAAATTTAATTTTAACAAGCATTCCTTTAATTTTATTTAGTATTATCTGGAGAGTTTTTGAAAATATTGTCTACTACAATCCTCACCATTTGAGTCCATTACTAAAATGAACTTTTTAATTTATTTGTACAATTGAAATGAAATCTTTTTTTAATCAAAAATGGTCTTTTCCTTAGTCATTGATTGAAATTCAACATAATTAAAGTCTAATTTTATGTCTGCTTGCTTTATGAAAGATTCTGATCTGAAATCATATTGTGCAATATCAGAGAGGTAATAGTTTACTAAAACTAGAGGTCATTGCGTGCACCAAATTTAATGGATTACCTCTATCTTTTCTAGAAATCGCCGTCTTCTACGGTCATAGGTCTTTTAAACCCCATGTCTTTGAATCACCCGAACATCTGACTTAAAGCCTTCCTCTAATTGAGGAGTTCTTGGGTAAGTCTGAGCAGTTGCATTTCTAGAAGCTTTCAGGAATTCTTTGCAGTACAACTTCAGAAATTTAGGACTTTCTTGAGCAAGAAGTTACCTGGGTACTGAGAGGTCACAAATAGAAAGCAAATCTCTTTGACGATGAAAGTATTGTAGTCCTGAAGCAGGAGATTAGGGCGTGGCAAAAACTGGCTGGGGAAATAGGTGTGACCTGTTAACTGTAAAATCCCAGACACATCCACAGAACAGTACTCCAAGCTCTGAGCGTGGTCTTCTCGAGAGAACTTCAGCAAGTCTCTCAAGGCCTAATAGGATGGCCTAGACCTGACAGCAGCCTGAAGCTTGGAATCTCAGCACTGCCTCGCAGGACCGTACATAGAACTTCTCACAAGCTCCCACGAGATATGGATGGTATCAAAAGGACCAGTCATCACAGAAAGCTGCTGTTGTGCGTGATCCTAGGTTGCCTGCAACACGCTTCTCAGATATGGCATGTACTTTCATTTTTTGCTTTTACCTTCTTTTTCCTCTTTGTTCACTCTGCAGAGTCATCTTCTTTCCCACTCTTCATTTTTGCCCTCCAGAATAAACTTTGCTGCTGCTTTTTGCTCATTCTCTTCAGCGTTTTGTTTGAGGCAAAAGAATCTGGAATCCAACTCTAGAAGGAGCAGCAAGCAATCCAGAACCTGGTAGCAAGTAGCTGTTGAGCCACTTTTTGGGAACAAGCTACCTGATAACAGTCCAATTTTCTAGCTTATTTTTTGATACCACCCCTTTAAGTGCTGAGACTTATTTGAAGCTAGCAACACTCATTTTTGTAAAAAAACAAAACTACTCTACAAATAATACCTGAAACAAGTGATGAAACTAGAACAGTTTAATGGCTATGTGTTTTTCAAACACAGGAAATAGCCTACAGTAACTTCTTCATCCTTATGATTAAAATCTTCTCCATGCTACAGTTATCCATAAATTTGCCAAATGAAAACAAAGAATTTATTTCAATATTTGCCATATATTTGTCATGCAGTAAACTATTTCTTAAAAGCAAATAATAGACAATATCTAAATAAGGAACTAGCAATAATCAGTCTACATTTCTCTTCCCAGTAAGTAGAAATGATATTTCACATAATATTTTCAAGATTATAAACTCTGGTCTCTCTAAAACCACATTTATTTTCCCAAACCCAGCATTATTTTAGTTCATTCAGCCCCTGAACATGTTTCTAAAAGTATATCCTCTTAAAGGGGTAGAGAATGAGCAGTTCTTCTCATACAGTTCTCTGTCTCTGTCTCTATCTCTTTCTTCGTCTCCCCCCCAAAAAGCTTCTGTTCATTTCAATTATACTTTTGAAATAAATCTTTGCCATTTTGAGAGATGGGCAGATCAATACACCCTATTAGGAATTCCCTATTACAAGAATTCCCTATTAAGAAAATCATATCTAATGAGTCATGATCAAGGGTCTAACTAATTTGAAAATATTTCTAGTGAGGAAATAATTAATAGTAAACATCTTGCAGGGGCCTTATAAAAACCTGTGATTGTTGAACTAAAGTCTAAAAAAAAGGTCTCCATCTATAAGATCTTTATATACCATATAAATCCTGCATAAATAATTAGATTTTGTATTTTTATAAATAAAAAAGTTACACTGGATGGTATGCTCAAACTACATTTAGTTGTATCTAGTTAGAGTAATGATCATCTATCATTCTGAAACTAGAAACTTTGCATTAGATTAACAAGTTTATTTTTTGAAGCAAATAATACTATGAGATTTGATGCAAATCAATATTATTTGTGCAAATAAAGCCTGAAGCAAGTGATTTTCTTAAAATAATTTCAAATATCTTCTGATTTACTTGAAAATTAATTATGAATGTATTTGCAAATCAATAAAACAAGAGCACTAAAGTTGTATGTGTTGTTTTTTAGTCTAAAAACATCAGCTGAGTTCTAATAATGTGATACAGACATGCATATATTCCACTTGACTAAAGGACAAACTCATTAGTAAATGAGCTTCAAGCCTCAGGCTTCTCTATGGTACCAACAGTTCGGATTTGTAACCCGATTATTATAATTGCCAATTTAAAACAGATCAATATATCTCATTTGCCATTACTTTTACCTTAACATGTGAGGGTGTAATTTTAATTTAAAAACTAAATTTGTTAAAGTTATAAAGTTTCCTTAACCAAATATACTGAAATGTGCAATCTTTCTTTTTTATTCATTTATTTTTATTGGCATATGTTTGTAGTGTGTTATGATTACATTCATCATGGAAGATTGGTACATGTACATGATGTTTCTTAATTCTTTTTCTTTAACCCCCTTCCCTCCTCTTCCTCCCCCTCCCTACACTTTTTGGAGATATACATATGTATGTACATATATAATTTTTAAGACGTATTTGTGGTACATGATGACTGCATTTCTCACAGGGACTTGATGCATGTACACAGCACTTCACAATGCCCTCCCCCTTTAAAATATGTGATCTTTCTAAGCCAGCTTTTTTGCCATATGTGAGATACATATCATTTTACAACACATGGGAATTTGAAAGCACAAGGTAAATGCACAGAGACAGATCACTTTCTTTAGTATAAATCATTTTGAATAAATAGATTTCACATTTTAAAAAGCAGATAACATTCTAAACAGGAAATATTCAGAATGAGAACATTTTCTTTAAAACATTAAATATTTCAAAGAAATTAAAAACAATTTGTTTTCTCACACACACACACACACACACACACACACACACACATATATAATTGCTGGGAATACAGCTTACCACAGAGGCCTTGGGTTCCATCTCCAGTACCAAAAAGATAAAGAACTATCCTAGCAGAACACATACAAAAACAGAGAAGATTTCTATATATTTGAAAGCAATATGAATGGACAAGGTACTTAGTACAGATTCTTAAAGAACTATAAACTATAAACAAAAATTGAGAAGTATTTTCCTTTAAAATATTGAAGCTTAGCTGGGGATTTAACTCAGTAGTTAAAGTGTTTGCCTAGCAAGCACAAGGTCCTGAGTTTGATCCCTGACACCAAAAATAAATAAAAAAAAATAAAATATTGAAACTGGTCAGCCTATCTATATAACTCACTTGAGATTTTAAAGAAATACATCTTTGAGCAAATACCATTTTATATTTTAATGTACTTCAAAATTAGTATCAGAGCTCTTGTACAGAATTCAACTAAAATTAAAATAACTGACTTCTTTCCATTTATTTGTTGACACGTGAAATAAATGGATGAACTGGATATGTCTCCATCGTAGTGTTGCTTAATATATTTGCTGCTATGGCGCCCATGTTTATGCCTAATATAAGTGCTTAAAACTCTGTCACTTATGACATAGTAGAACTGCTCCTCCTAATAGTTGTTTGCAGTATCCCACTTGCTTCTCATCTCACTGCTTCAAACCTCAGCATTCCACAGCTACTGACCATGATAAAACTTCATGATCAACAATGAAGTCCTGTAAATAAGGTCTCTCCTTCAGCAGTGATGTCTTTAAACCAGCCAATCAACAGCCCCTAAGGGGAATCCTGGATATAACAGCCTATGGACCTGAATAAAGACATAGTCCCAGGGTCTTTTCTCTCTCACTTTCCTCCCCCTAGCCGGGCTCCCTGTCAACTCAGGGCTTCCCAACAGCCTCCTATTAGTACTCTTAACCTCTCCAGGATCTGTGAGCAATAAATTTCTTCTGTTTCTTGCATTTTGATTTCAATTCCTTATCATGTTGCATATGACACAAACACAGCCTTAATCTAACTGTCCTCCTGGTAAGGGCCTGATAAAATCCTCTCTTCAAGAGAATGCTGAAGACCAAATGACAAAGAAATCATAACAAGTTAAAATTGAAATAGTTACTCTCTTCAGTTAGTCAGCACATGCTTGCTATCCACAGAAGAAGTGAAGCTGAAATGTAAAAAAAATATTTTTAAGCTAAAGCATCAGCTTTGTGCACGTAAATTAGTGTTTCCTCCTTCAATCTAGTTTTCTTTCTTTTCCAAAATATTTTAGTCTTTTAAAATTTATTTCCTAAGCCAGGAAAAATAATCTAGGAGCAGTTTAAGGAACAGAAAATTTTATCCTTTGAGGCGAATTTGATTTTATAATAATAGTCAAATATAACAAAGATAATACTAATCTCAAGCACAGTATTCTCATTGATGTCTGAAAATAATGGGCAGCTGAAAAGATTGAAAGAGATTTCAATAGAGCTTATAAATTAGATCTGATGACACTTCCTGTCAACGTCAGAGTATTTCATCGGTGCAAGCACTGTGGAAATGTGGAAATTCTGTTGCCTCCCAAATGCCTTAGTTAAGTGAATATCCCTTATGTAGGTCTCAGTGTTCTGGATATTGCTTTTAAGAAACTAAGAATCATTTTGTATCAATTAAAATCATAAGATCATCATCCATTAGTCCATTTCTTGTATCAGATTTGATAGAATTCAGAGCTGAAAACAGCTGCTCACAAGCATAATATGATCCAAACAAAGTAAGAAAAGCAGTCCCAAGTGTTTTCATTCACTTAAAATTGTTTGCAGAGAATTCCACACTTTAAGGATTTCATTTTCAGAACTACCAACTGTGCTTTGCATCCATGCAAAAGCTCAGAGGAGTCACAACTAATGAGTCACGTCGCAGGATATCATCACCTGGTGCCTCCACTCCTTTGTAAGCATGTACGTGGCCCCCACGTGCACTGTCATCTGAAGATCGCCTGATGGCGCAATACTGGGGTGTCTTGGCTAACGTGCTGACAGAGAGGGCTCTCTGCATGCCTGCTGCGATACACATGCCATAGGTTCACCACCACTGATCTAGAATATGTAAAGAATTCAAAATATTAGACCTTCCCCCCAGATTTGAAGACCTAATTTAATAAATGGGCATCTGAAATGAATAGACACTTCTCAGATAAAGAAGCACAGAGGTGTCTTGGTTCAAATTTAATTTGTTCCGCGATTCTGGGGAAGAGGACCACATTAGTTTTCACCCAGAAAAGATGGTCACGATTGTGTTTAGCACGTGATGTGGAGTTTGTCAAAGGAAGCAAAATTTCACCGAACACTTCTGTTTGCAAATCAAATTGTTTGTGAAGAGAAGCATTCATGAACCAAGATATTACTGTACATGCAAAAGTGTTCAGCACCACTGGCCATTCAAGGAATGCAAATTAAAACAACATTAAGATTCTGTAGCAAAAAAAAAAAAAAATCTAGAGGCTGGGGATTTTGCTCAGTCGTTAGAGTGCTTGCCTTTCAAGTGTAAGATCCTGCTGAGTTCGATCTCTGGCACCAAAATAAATAAATAAATAAATAAATAAAGTTTCTGTCTCACCCCAGAAAGAATGGCTACCATCAAGAAATCAACCCATAACGCATGACGGTGAGGCTGTGGGGAGAAAGAAACCCTTCTTCATTGTTGGTAGGAGTGTAAACTGATACAATGAGTATCAAAATCAGTATACAACTTTACAATTTACTCAGAAAACTAGAAATAGAAATTCTATTTGACCCAGCTATTTCCCTTTTAGGTATCTTCTAAAAGAGTTTAAAACATCATACCACTATAATGTATGTATAAGCCATGTTTACAGCAGCACAATTCATAATAGCTAAATCTTTGAATCAACCTATATGCCTGTGAACAGATGAATGGATGAAGAAAATGTAGTATTTATACACAATGCAATACAAGTCTGTCATTAAGAAAGATAAACTTGAGTCATTTGTAGGAAAATGGACGCATCTTGAGACCATAATGTTAAGTGAAGTAAATCAGACACGTAAGTTTGAACATTGCACGGTTTCCTTACATGAAAAAGTTAATATACAAATAAAGTATGAAATAAAAGATAATAGGAAAGAGGAGAGAGGGAAAAAGTTATTGCATTCTGAATATGTTTCTGCAGTTGGTTTCTAGTTTCACTCCAATATTGTATAAAAACTCATCCATTTCTCTGGGTATCTTAAAGTCTTCATTGTTGCTATGAGCATGGTCTATTTTGAACTAAAAAGTAAACAAATTTCCAGAATAGGAAAATTTATGAAGATACATTAGCTCAATGGGCTGCCTAGATTTGTAGGAAGGGATTGGGAGATGATATACCTAATGGGTAAAGTGTTTTGCTTTGAGATAGAAAAATATATCTGAATTTGATTGTAATCATGGTCGTACAACTCTGTCGATATGCTAAATCTACTGAATCATACACTTTAAGTTGTTAAATTGTATAGTATACAAATTTTAGTGCACTAAAGGTGTTTTTTTTTAAAGAAAATTCTAATTGAGATTTTCAATTCATCAAACTAAGAAAATCATCAGAAATTTTCATATCCTAGGGGAGCCAGAGAACATGATTACTAGATGTAATATAGCATCCTAGATGACATTCTGAAACAATAAAAGAGCATATGAAAATTAAGGAAAATTTAGCAATATATTGACTTTAATTAATATCATATATTATTACTAATATGTCATTTAGTTAAGCCACACTAATGTCAGATATTTACAATAGTGGAAAACATGTGTGAAGGACATGAAAACTCTCTGAACTTCACAAATTATTTGTTCTAAAATAAAAGAGTTGTTTAAAAATACAAAAAGAAGCAAGATTTTAACATAAAATCTTAGTGAACGTAGAAATCAAGAATTTTTACTTTAAATTTCTTCTTTAAATACTTACTATTAAAAGAATATGTTTTATATATATGTATGTTAGATGCATAACAACATGAAAAGAAAAAATTATATTTTGAATGTCATAATATACCTTTAAAACTCTAGTCAATAATAAATCCTTAAAGTCTATGTATTCAATAATATAGCAAAAAGCAAAACTAACCTGCACAAAGAAACCACAATCCTTTATATAAGCAAAATGTAATTGCTTAGAAAACGTAACACTGGGAAAAGAAAAATTAGAATGACAAAACTGAGATGAAAAACAGAAATAAATCAACACAAATATGTCAAAAGTGAGAAATACTTTAAATATTTCTGAAAGACACAAAAGTAAACTTGTATAGAGGGAAAGGCATTCTTCCGACTAGATGTTTTAGGTACATGGTTCTGGGGACGTGGTTTCTAGACCCTTTTTAATTTGTAATGCAGGCAGTAAAATCTTTTAGGAAATTATAGAACCTACACAAACTCTAAATCTCCTTTAAGGAAAATAGTTCATGATAAGAGGTTTAATTAAATTTGTTTCCTTGCAAATGTTTACTTAATGAAGATATTTAAAAATACACAGATATTTCTGATTTATGAGGGAAATTGAAACCAATGACTTATTAAAACTTCTTCTAGCCTAGAATTTAGTGTGATTTTTACTTTAAGCGTATCTAAAATGTTATTAAGAGATATATTGTGCATTAAAAGGCAAAGTTTAGACTACATACTGGTTTTCCACATTTTACACAGAAACTCCTTTTTTAAGTTGCGAAAGATTATAATACAATACAATTCTATCCAGTGATACCACGATATATAATAAGGATGTACATTTGACCACAAAAACTAATTAATTTTAAATGTATTGATCTTTGGTATTTGCAGACTTGTAAATCACTGGCATTAACAATTCACATGAGCTGTATTTAGTAACATTTATTTTGACACTATTTTGATAATAAAAACCAGTTACAAGTAAATTTTTTTTAACTTGTTTGGTTGGCCGGTTGGGTTTTGGTGCTTTTTGCAGGGAGGGGCGTCTTAACTTTGATTTATGGAGAAAAGTTTAGACACTAAATGCTTTAAAAAAACATTATATTTCCCCACTCTACTATAAGCTACCATCTATCCCTCCTCTGGTTCTGTCCTTCCAATTCCAATACAGTATATGAGCTGTAGCATCCTTCTTCTTTCTCATGCCAGCAATGAACATTCAAACCCCACCAATCTTGCAATCCCTGTCTCTGACATATAATTTCTAGCACAATAAAATACAATTTATAACCCCAAAACCTTGTATATTCAGTTAAGATCATTAATAATGTAAATTAAGTTCGAAGGCTGTAGCAACAATGCATAATTTTGTAGAATATGTGATTAGTTGATTTTGTTTTTCAACCTTCATTTCTACTGTCCAAATTGTCAATAAATTTTGACTCAGAAAGAAAAGGACAGTTACCCCAAAAATTAAACTCAGACTCCTGTTAAAAGCTATAGATATCTATTTCATGCCCTTTGATATTTGGTCCCTATTTTCTGATTCTTCAGGTTTGAACAGTAATAGTCCATAATGACCAAATTATGTTTGAGTTATTATTAGCTTTTGCCATTCAGGATTCTTCTTGGCTAAATCTCAACGGGCAGCCACAACTGTGATAAGATTTACTGCAACACTGAGCATATTAAATAAGGTTGTGCCACACAAGCAGAACATAATTAGCACCAAGGCCTAGTTCTGCCTCCACATTTATGGTTTATTTGAACAATTACAGTGCCAGGCTGGTTCAAATAATCAAGTTCTGCTTGAAATTTCTGAGACCTAATTTCATGGAACAGAATTGTACTCCAACTGCTATCAGCGAAACATCTTCAGTTGAGTTACAAAATCTTGATATAACAAATGCTATAGCAGTTATTGGTGGTGCACCAAGACATTTTTCTCAATGTATCCATCAACTTTCGTCTTGACATTTGCACTCAGTGAGGACAGAAATATACACAAGTTCAGAGAGATGATTTATTGTAAAACATTCAATTTCTATGACTAAAACAGTTTGGGAGCATTTCATTTGGACAAAGTTGTGATTTCTTTATGATGGTTAAAAAGATTTGAAAACTCTTTAAAATCCAAAGGAGAGCTTTACTTCTTATTTTATGCTAACCAATTTTTAGTTTTTAAAAAGTGGTACAAATAATCTCTGTCCGCTGTACACAAATTCAGCAAACATAGACTAGCAAAAGGAAAAAAAAAATGCAACTTTTTCCTTACCTCTAACAGATAGTCTTAAATCTGTTATACATCCATTCAGAATTTTCTCTAGAACTGTACTGTTTAAAATAATTACACATATCGTTTCAATGACAATATGTTGTTCTGTTCTATGGCTCATTATTATAAACGAGCTTTCAATTTAGCTTCCCCACATACACTTATTTGTGTATATGTCTGATTATTATCTGTCAAGCAAAACTGACTGAAAGGAATTTAAATTAAAAGGCAGAATTTATTATAAAAAAGAAAAGCAGTCTGTGAACAAGAGGAGTGCAGTCTTTGGTACTCAAGGAAATGCATTTTGAAAGAAAAGAGGGACTGAGTTTAGACAGAGAAAGTGCTCGGGCCCACTCCAGTCTGCTTGCGCAAACAAGGACTGCAGACAAGTCCCTTCCTGACTGGCTGACAGTCATATATGTCTGTAGGTAGCTACAGTTGATTAGTCAGGACTGGGCAGCAGACTGAGATTTCTGGGTCTGTTTATCTTAATCGGGACAAGAACATGCCTACAAAAGCCCTGCAAATTTAGTTTGTAATTCTTCCAGGACTGCAGAGCATATATGCGAACCACAGCTATCAAATAGTTCTCAAGATTCTTTCTGTATTTTAGGGCATTAGCTACTTGAAATCCTTCTTGGAAATTCAGCTTTTCTTAAAGTCATATACCTTAGGTTAGATTTGAGCATACAGTTTAAAGTAAACTGTAGGTGCTAAACATAATTCTCATGAGGAAGAAATTGGGAAAACAAAAAACCTTTCGCGAAAGAAGAAAAATAACAAGGGAATAACATTGACTGAAAGACTTTTGTAAGTATGGATAAAAATAATTGCTTTAACATTTATTATCCTAGCTTATTTAATCTTCACAATTTCCACATGAAAGATGGGTTAACATCTTATGTGTTTCCTCTTCCAAAGAAGGATGACACGACACAGTAATTTTAAACAATAACTCTTGTTGACTTAACCATTCAGAAGTAAAGCAAAAATGTGCACTTAGATTTCTATGATTCCAAATTTCTTATTCCTTTATGTTATTCCAAAAATGTAGTTTAAGATGATATTTTTCACTATAATAATGAAGAATTTAGAAGTCTATTTATATAGGAATTTGGATCTTGAGACCTGCAGAATAAAAGATTTCATAACACTGATAAACTCCTCATGTCTAATAGATTATTCTAAGTTAAACAAAATGAATAAAATAGCATTTTTGTCATGTGTTAGTTTTATACAATATGAAATGTTGCATTAATACAAGGAAATGTGTGTGTGTGTGTGTGTGTGTGTGTGTGTGTGCAAGCCTGATTATTGTCATGTGTAAATTTAGGAAAAGACATGGTTGTAAATAACGGACATTGGAGTAAATAATTAGGAGAAAATTTGAATTATACATGATAATTGAGTTTGTTTCCTACGTGTCTCAGTCTATTCTGCCTGCTATAACAGGAGACTTACAAACAACATAAACATATTTCTCAAAGTTCTGGAGGCTGAGAAGTCCAAGATTTGTTTGCCAGTAGATTTGGTATCTGGTGAGGGCTGACTTCACGGAAGTTCATCTTCCCTCTGTGTTCTTAAATGGGAACAAGAATAAGTAAGCTTTCCAAAATCTGTTTTATAATATCACTCATGGGATGTTGTGCCTCATCACTTACCAAAGTCTCCACTTCATGATACTCTTCATGAAAGTGTTAAGATATCAACATATGAATTTTAGATCATGGCAAAGCAGAGCCTTCAAATTGCCAATATGCACTCAGAATTTCAAAGTGAGGAGCATAATATGCAGAATTTCATAAATGTGCATTTATAGGGAAAGCTGCTGCACCAGTGCTCCTAGGGATATACTTTTTAAAAGCTTCAGTTGGTTGAATGAAGCTTGTCAAATATTCACAAGTCAAAATTCCAACCCAGAATGAAAGTGAACATTGCAGAAAATTTTATGATTATTGACATCAATCTAAAGGCAAATGATCAGCACTATACCAGCTCATGCTAAGAACTCACACAGAGCTTATTTCTCTCCTTACTTCTCTCTGCATCCATAAATATTAATTTTTCTCTACTAAGGATTTGTCTTCTACCTTCTTCTATTTAGCTCGCTTTTTTGCTGTATTATTAATTTGTTTTGGGCTCGGTATAGCTGATAACATATTTTCTTCTCCTTGTGTTAGTCAGTTTTCCATCTCTATGATAAAATATTTGAGTAAAACAACTTGAAGGAAGGAAGATTTATTTTGGTTCATAGTTTCAGAGGTTTCAGTCCATGGTCAGCTGGCTCTATTGTATCTGGGCCAAGGTTTGGCAGAATATCATGTTAGAGGGCATGGTAGAGCAGAGCTACTCATTTTTGGTAGGTGGGAAGCAGACAAAGAGTAAGAGATGAGGAGCCAAGGACAAGATAAACCTTCCAGATTGTGCCTCTAGTGACCTATTTCCTATAAGAAAGTCTATCGTCTAATAACCTCTTGAGCTATTAACTCAACAATGGACTAATTCATTAATGAAGTTAGTGGTCTCGGGACTCAATGACCTTCTGAAAGTCCATCAGTAGCAATCATGCCTTCAACACAATGAGCCTTTCAGGAGACATTTGGACACAATTGTAATATCTTCGGTCCACATTTTCACCTCAATCTCAAACTACCTTTATTTCTGTTCTTAGTTCCCACCTTATAGTTTAAACCACCTGTACCTCACTTTTGAAACATGTCTATGTTGATTACTGCTTCCTCCTTGCTCTCCCATTGCCCCTCTGAATTGCTTCAGAAGAATGAGTTCATTCTCCCTTCTTTGGTAGGAATTACATAAGTTTCTTTGCAACTTAACAAACTAGCACAGCACGTAACAACTTTGCGATTTAATTTTAAGACATCTCGTAGTGTGTATGAAAGCTCAAATAGAATTTTATTAAATTCATCAAAACAGGCTTAAAATCATTAAATCTTAAATTACTATATATTTTAAAGTAAAAGTATATTGTAAATGTGAATTGTGTTTTTAGCTTAACATAATTGATAGTAAAAAAAAAAAAATAAATGCCACAAATACCATTTACTTTACTCGTGTAGGCTGAAAGCAGCAAGATGAACTCATGATTTCAATTCCTGAAGGAAGAAAGAATAATTCCTGCACACTGCACAGCATTATAGTTTTCCATTAGGGTAGTTTTAGAAGTGTCTGGATAGATGTTCTTCTAGCCCGAGGGTAAGGACCAGGGCCACATCTAATTAGATGAACAGCAGTCTACAGCAACACAAGCCCAAGTATAGGTTGTGGGATGAATATAAGTTGCATGGTTCCTTTAAACAATAGGAAAGACACTAACAATGCTCCGTATAACTCTGGGGAAAACACAGGTACACAGTAATTTATAAATCCTTCAAAGGAGATACAAGCCAGAGTTGTAGAACCAGGGAGCTAAGGTATGGAAAGCATCTCATTAAACACAAGCAGATTTGAAAATATGTCCTCCCTTCTTTGAGTGGACATTGACTACAGGTGAGGCATATCAGTGGAAACCCTGTAGACAATAACATTAAAATTGTATAATGTGATTTTTTTTTTCTGACTGTGCTACTGTTTCTCATAACAGATTTTATGCTCAGCTTTTTCTTGCTTGCTTTTGTCTTATTTATACCATCTTTAAAATGCCCTTTAAAAACTTTCATGTTACAAATATTAGATCCAAGTAGAGATTGTTTACTACAAATTTTATGTGGTCCCGAATTTACTATCCAGACAGTCTATGTCTTTATGTGCTATTTCTTTTCCTTTTATATGAACGGACGTTTTCTCTACAGCTTGCAATTCCTTGGTTAGAGCAAAGTTTTCTATGAACAAATATCTTCAAATTATATTTACTTACTGTAAGTACTGATTTTGTCAATATTGCATATGTAAAATGAACCATTCATACTTCAAAAATGTAAAGCATATTTTGTTGTACTTATTTTTGTTTAATCTGAAAAGGTTGTTTATTTGTAGGGAAAAAGCTAAGACTTTATTATTTAGAGACTTTTGTTTGTGAGCTAGGTAAATTAGATAACATTCCACACACAAATAAGAAAGAATTCAGCAATATAGCTATGAAAATGTCTGCTGTTGCAATATTTTAAAGAAACAAACAATGGAACAGTATGAAATATATTGGGAAAGTATTCTTAATTACAAGAGAGATAAAGAAGCAAAACACATTTTGAATAAAAGAAAAATATTGAATTAATAATGAAATCCTGCACATCAGGACCTTTTGGCAAGAAATCCAAATTTTGGGACCTAAAAAATGGTCCTTAATAAATATTCCTCTAATCAAAATCATTTCAAATACTAATTTGTATGAAACCAATGTGGTGAAAACAAAAATAACAAAGTGAAACTTATCTAGTTAAACTTCAAAACTAAAATCATGCTAGTAAAAATATGTAAAACATAGCATAGATATATACAATTACAAAAAATGATACATTAGCAACTTTAATTACATTGACACATTTTTGAATAACAGAAACATATACCTACATATAGAAATATCAGTGTAATAACCAACATACAATTCATACGGCCACAAACTCAGATATATGTATGTATATATTACCATGGAAAATTGACCTAAGTGCAGCAAGTTTAACACAAAGTAGACTAACATAAAATTAATTGAAATTAGGTTAAAAACTGAAAGACAGCATGAGTGGCTTCAAAAACTGCTTATAGAAATCATAGCAATAAAGTATCCAAGTGTGAGGAAAGAATTCAACATAAAGGTGGCAAGACATGTACTACCCTGAATATTCATGAGCAGAAAAGAGCTTCCCCATGACACATCATAGTCGAAATCCCAGAAGTCCAAAGAAAAATGACAGAATTTTAAAAGCTGTTTGAGAAAACCAATATATCACCTATAAAGGTAAACCTGTAAGAATTACTTCAGATTTCTCAATATAAACCTTAAAAGCCTCATAATCATGTCAAGAGACACAGAAAAAGGTTTTGACAAAAATCCAATATCCAACCATGATTAAAAAAAAAAAAAACCTGAAGAAAACATGCAAAGAAGGTACTTACCTAAACCTGATAAGGGTCATTTGTTAAATGGGAAGAAATTTAAAGTGTTTCCTCTAAAATCAGGAACATGAGAAGACTGTCCAATCTCACCACTCTTTTGAACATAGTATTCAAAATGTTAGTCATCTCTATTGGGCAAAAAAAAGAAATAAATAGATATGTACTCAAAAAGAAGAAAAACTATCCTTTTTCTCAGATGACATCATCTTTTCATCTGACAAGACCAAAAATATTCCAGCAAAAGACTTCCAGAAGTAATGAACAAACTCAGCAAAGTAACAGGAAACAAAGTCAATACTCAAAAATTAATGATATTCCTGTAGACCAGTGATGAAAACACTAATACAGAAATCAAGAAAACAATACTATTCACAGTAGCTTCAAAAAATTAAATACCCTTTACCAAAGAAGTGAAACACCTCTACAAAACAACTCTAGTACTCTGTAAAGGGAAATCAAAGAAGACACCAAAAAACGGAAAGACATTCCCTGTTCCTTTATAGGCAGATTAATACTGTCAAAATTGTTGTATTACCAAAAGCGATTTATAGATTAAATGAAATTCAAATCAAAATCAACAGTATTCTTCACTTCTATGGAAATCACTATGGCAATTCCTCAAAAAACTAAAATTAGAAATTCCATTTGACCCACGTATTTCCGTTCTAAGAATCTTCTCCAAAGAGATAAAGACATCATATTACAGTGATACATATATACCTGTGCCCATAGCAGCACAATGCATAATAGCTAAATCTTGGAAGTGGCCTATGTGTCTATCAACAAATGAATGAAGAAACGAAATGTGAGATATATAGATATATATATATTTATATATAAAAATAGAGTACTACTCAGACATAAAGAAAGATAAATTAGAGTCATTTGTAG
Organism: Hystrix cristata; assembly: GCA_004026905.1. NCBI lineage: Eukaryota > Metazoa > Chordata > Mammalia > Rodentia > Hystricidae > Hystrix > Hystrix cristata. The sequence continues at coordinate 50,755 of PVJO010001640.1, read as the reverse complement.
AAAAACAGATGTTCCTTGAGACCATAATATTTAGTGAAATAAACACAAAATCTTAAATAATTCATGATTTTCTTATATGAGAAACTCAATGTATATATAATTAAAAGAATAAAAGATAATAGAAAGCAGGAAGGTAGACTTTTTGCAGATGGGAAGGGGATCTAAAGATTGAGGGAGAGAAAAGAGAGAGCAGGGGAAGGTGAAATATAGAGAATGTATCACATTGATGTACTATGTATCAGGAACACTACTAAAAAAAATTTTAAAAAACAAATAGACCCATCATCTAAAAAACTAATTAATTATAAAATTCAATTGGTAACGTAGTCTGAAAAAAGTTGAAGCAATTTAAATTCTGCTTCTTGGTGTTTTTTTTTTTTTTTTTTTTTTTTTTTTTTTTTTTTTTTTTTTTTTTTTTTTTTTTTTTTTTTTTTTTTTTTTTTTTTTTTTTTTTTTTTTTGTGGTGCCGGGGATCGAACTCAGGCCCTTGTGCTTGCAAGGCAAGCACTCTAATCACTGAGCTAAATCCCCAGCCCCTGCTTCTTGGTGTTTTAAATTATCATGCTATCATAGTTTACACCAAACACACTAATTGGAAACATGGACTGTGAAATATGTAAACTTGAAAATTCTAAAATCATTCTTTACAGCAATATCTGCAGTATGCATGTATGTAAATATACAACTGGAAATTTTCTGGAGTAATGTTAATGCAGAATATAATGTTCATTAAGAAATTAGTAATAAGAATTTCCTATTCTGAAATACATTCAGTGTTGAATCCAGTAACAAACCAAAGTCTACTTGACACTCAAGATTGTAAACAGTAAAGTAAAAGGAAGGATATTTATATAAGATTAAGATATACTAGCACATAGAATATATTGGAAATCATGAATAATAGTTCGAAGTTACAGGAATCAGGGGCTCTTTGAAAGATTATGGTATAAAATGAGCCTGGAAAATCAAATTGTATACATATTAAAAATGGAGGTGGAAAATACTTATTTAATATTAGGAATCATCAGAGAATTTAATGGGTCAGGAGAGGAGACACTTACTTCTAAGAAATCCTCCCAGCAAAATGGAATAAACTAGAACAGACTAGAAATGAAAGGCATATGGATCTGCTTTCATAATGGACTAGCCAAGACAGGATACGAACTAAGAGCCACAGCAATGATAGAGAGGAGGTGGAAAGAGGTTTTAGCAAGAGAAGGCATGAGAGAAAAAATATTCAATCTCTTATTCCATATAAATGTTTAGAATTATGCTTCATATAACCCCAATGACCTTGTCAAGGAATATAAAAACATTGAAAAAGGACAATTTGGGTTTTCCTCAAAAGTTGATGGACATGATGATATAATTTTGATATACTACTGCAGTGTGGGAAAGAATGACCTGTATAGAACTTTGCAGCTGCCCAACATTAAAAATATTTTAATAAAGAAAATTAATATTTCTTATAAAACTAAGTTAATACTTTAAGATTTATACCACTTCTATCTTTATCTCATGTACCAGATATAGTGGACTTAATATTTTTACCTGTATTTCTCAACTCATATTTAAAGTATTCCCTTTTGCCTTCTGAAGAACTATGTACCTTTGTTTATTCATTTCATATGCCCCTTTTGGAATAGAGTCTTTAAATTTGGAAGGTTTGATTTTTTTTTTTTTTGAGTTCTTTGTATGTTGAAGATGTTAGACCTTTGTCTGAGGAACAGCTGGCAAAATTTTTTTCCCTGTCTGTGGGTTTTCACCCGGCTCTATTGGGGATTTCTTTTGCTGTGCAAAAGCTTTTTAATAGGATGTGGTCCCAAGCACTGATTCTTTGTATTATTTCCCATGTAGTCTGGGTTCTGTTCATAATTTTTTTTCCTAGCCCTATGTCTTCAAGAGTTCTTCCTATACTATTTTCTAGTAGATTTAGTGTTTCTATTTTAATATTTAGATCTTTGACCCACTTCGATTTTAGTTTAATATATGGTGAGAGACATGTATCTAGTTCTAGTTTTCAGCATGTGGCAAGCCAATTTTTCCAGCACCATTTATTAAAGAGGTTATCTTTCTTCCAGTGAGGGTGTTTGGCTCCTTTGTTGAAGATGAGGTATTTGAGTGTGTTTGGAGTTGTTTCAGCATCTTCTAATCTGTTCCATTGATCCTCAGGTCTGTCTTTTTGCCAGTACCACGCTGTTTTTATCACAGCAGCTTTACATGAAAAAGTGTTCTACATCACTAGTCATTTGAGAGATGCAAATCAAAACAATGTTAAGATTCCTTTTCACTCCAGAAAGAACAGCAATTATCAAAAAATCAACCAATAACAAATGATGGCAGGGCTGAGGGGGAAAAAGGAGCTCTCCCCCACTGTTGGTGGGAATGTAGATTGGTCCAGCCACTGTGGAAATCAATACGGAGATTCCTCAAAAAACTACAACTAGAGGTTCCATTTGATTCAGCTATTCCTCTACTGGGTATCTTTCCAGAAGAATTAAAATCATTGTACCACAGCAGTATATGCACAACTATGTTTATAGCAACACAATTTTTAATAGCTAAGTCCTGGAAGCAATCTAAATGCCCAACAACTAATGAATGGCTAAAGAAGGTGTGGTTTTTCTACATAATGGAGTATTACTCTGTCATAAAAAAGGATAAACTAGAGATATTTGTAGGTAAATGGTTGTACCTTGAGAACATACTCTTAAGTGAAATAAATCTGACACTCATGAGTACACATCGAATTGTTTCTCTGATATGAGAAACCATAAGTGTAAATAAGGACAAAGAGGTGTAATAGATATTATATAAAAGGAAGATAATATTCAAAAGAGAGGAGAACTAGAAAGAGAGAAGGGGGAAAAGCAGGAAGGAAAAAAGGAAGGGGAAAGTAAAATAATGGAAAAATATGAGTAAACCTGCTGTAAATAGGGAAGGGGGGAGCAGAAAGGAGGGGTGCAGAGGAGGGGGGAAACCAAGACACATCATGTACAGGTACAAATAACCACGATGAATGTGATCACTATGTATACAATGATCACTATGTATACATGTTCTTGATAAAAAATAAAACTATAAAAAACATTTTAAAAAGTAAAAAAAAAAAAGAACTATGTATCTTTGTCCTACTGCTCATTGTTTACTGTTTCTCTTCTTTTGTAATAGAATCGTCATCCTTTGCTTTTACTTTACATACCAGATGCGTGTCATTGAAGATCCTCCCTTCTTTATTTATTTTTTTATCTGAAATAACAACAAAACTTCCCATAATTTAAACATCCTCATAGGTAATTATTACTTAAGTCTGTATTTCTAACTTTGAAGTCTATGGTAGAGTCCAATTTCCTACTTAACATTCAAATCCAAAAAAATCATTATCAACATATATGGTATTTTAGATTTCATTATTTCTTTCAGAGATATTTATTCAATATATTGAATCTGAGGAAATAAATATATTAATTTTAGAAAATACTCTACTAATTATTGAAATATATTTAAGTGCATTTTATATGAACACATTATCCATTAACTGATACACATTTTGTTGTAAAATATTGAGTAGCTATAGACTATTCTGAGCAACCCAAAAGAACATTTTCATAAATGTATGTACTTAGATTGTTTTTAATCTGCAGACAGGTTTGGATGACTCAGAAAAAAATTTATCAGATATATATATATATGACAGAAAATAAGTCCTTTATGCAGTAACTGTGTGTGATGCATGTGTATGTATGAGAGAGAAACAGAGCAGGGAGACAAGACAGAGAGAGAGATAGGGAGAGACAGAAAGAGAAAGGAGACAGGTGGAGGGAGATGGAGAAAGAGAGAGACTATGGATAAACACAGGATTGTTTTTATTCACTGAAGAGGGGAATTATTGCAACTGAGTTTAACAACCTTTCCAAAAATATTAGAAGTGTTATAAATATAATATTTTAAAGGTCAGGGCCATAGAGGTATGAAAATACACAATGAAAACAAAGCTAAGATATGAATGATAAGCAAAATATAATGATATAAAGATGAAGATGGAAAAGTGTTAAGCAGAACAGTAGCATTTTCATTAATGTAATATTCATCCAGAAAAACTGTGGTAGATTGTGGTATCATTTTTCCCATTTATTTTTACTGTTTTCTTTCTCACAATAGACTTATTCATTATGATCTCTTTGACTTTGAACTTGATGGTGTGATTTGTTCTAGCTAATAAAATGTGAGGCCACAATTACACTAATGCTTCTAATGTGATTCCATGATTTTTCTAGGCATCTTATACTTTTTTCCACTTCTGTGGGAAAAGTATGCTAATGTAACAGAAGGCTGTTCTTTGGTTTTAATAAGAAAACATGTAAAAAATGTGACTCTTCACAAATTGCTACTCTGGCAAGTTATTTAGCGGGGCTAAAGAGAAATAGAAAGAGACTGTAGAGGGTCTCACACCTTCCCAGTCCTTACATTTCAGTACTCCCAACGCAGGCACAGAAAGGCGAGTGAGCAAATCTTCAGATGAGCCCAACCCCCTCTAACCCCCTCAGATGACCCTGGAGAGCAGAAGGTGCTGAGGTGAGGCACCCACACCAAGCCCTGCTCAGATTGCACATCTGAGAGCAAAATCAGTATTACTGTAGTTTTAAATCACTAAACTTTGGAATACCTTGTTATAAATCAGGAGATAATGTGCTGATTTCCGCTGCTGAATTCAACTAATATACAGGACAAAACTAGAAATTAACCAGTTAGGCAGTCATTATTTCATCCAGCTAAAGTATGGTGACGCGTTCAAGGCCAGTGGGCCTAGAGAAAATTCTAAACATTTAAGAACTATTTAGGAAAAAGAAAAATTTTTATATTGCTTCACTTAATAGAACTATTAGAAAAATCGAAAGAAGAATAAAATGAGTGTTTTATTTAAACATCTAGGACATGGCCAAATCAGTAAAAAACAGACCCGTACTTGGCGAGTGTATCATTTTCCTATGGCTGCTCTAACAGATTACCACAAACTGTGGTTTACAACTATACAAATTTATTCTCTCATACATTTTGAGGCCAGAAGTCTAAAAGTTCTCCTTGGCTAAAATGAACATGTTGGCAGGGCTGCATTAATTCAGAAATCTCTCGGAGAAAACCTCGTCTTTGCCTGCCCCAGCTTTCCACAGCTGCTGGCATTTCTTGCCTGGCGTCTACATCACGTCATTATCCCCCATGTAGTCACATTACTTTTGTATATCTCATCTGCAGCAAATATTCTTCTGACTTCCTCTGGAAACAACACGTGACTGCATTCAGAACATGTTCAGACCATGGATGATAATCTCCCCTTTTCAATAACTTTAGCATCATCATATTTGAAAAGGGTCTTTGTCCAAATAAGATCATGTTCACAGGTTCCAGAGATTAGGAACTGATGCCTGAGGGAGAGGAGGAGCATTAGGTAGCTTCCTGCACGTAGCATCTCTACCTCTTCCGTCTTATGCTTGAGAGTCAGAAAGTTCATTACTAGACATTAGTACTGAGACCAGAGTATAAAGGGACAAAAGACTAAGTCTTTTGAGAAAAGTAAGCCAAGGAAACTGCCAGCAAGGTGAGATAAGCCTTGGGAAAAGTCAGAGCTACGACAGACCAAGAGCTGATGGAATCGGGGGCACAGGGCAACCCGGCAAAGCAGCAAGAGGCTGCAGCACCTGCGTTTCACAGCCTGTGCCCCAAAGGGCTGGAGAGCCCTCTTCGGAGTCAGCAGCTTCCTCGCCATCCTCTCGCCCTCCTCACTTACTGAGAGCTTTTCTCTGCTCTTCCTGCCTCTGCTCTTTCCCCACCATGTCTTTGTACTTCAGTCTCTGTCATCTCAAAATAATAAGCCATATGGGCAGGGAACTGTTTACAGCAGCATTATGCTTCCCACCGCTAAGCAAATGACTAGAAAGTGTTTTATGAGGAACCAGGTGAAAATGTAAACAAACACAAACCTAGAGATAGCTGATTTTAAAATGCGTAATTTAGTAAGATAAGATTGGTTTAAATTCTCTGTGACTATTAATCCTACATTGTTGAATAAAAAATCATATAGACAATATAGTTTGGTTGTGATTTAAGAAATATTTTGATATAATTCTACTTGTTATTGCTTTTTATACAACCTTGACTCTGATGAGTGGTTATTTGTCATTGGTTGATGAAAAAGGAATCTGAAAACTTCAGGTAGTACTGATGAGGAGATTTCAGCATTATTTGCAGTGCTTATCAATCACTCATCACAGTGCCTGAAACAAGTCCAAACTCTGAGTTTAAAAGGAATAAGAAAAAATAAAAATACAGGGACTGCGTTAGTTTCATTTTGGAGAACCAAAAGCCATCAATGACATAGCTTCATATTTACTGTGCATAAAAGGTTCTGAAAATTACAAAATAACAGATTTTCTTGAGTCCATCAGATTAATGAGGTCCCGGTTCAGCAAAATAACCCAAAATCTGGGGAAAGAGAGTTGCATGCAGGGAAAAATAGAACCAGAATATTTTTCTACCAGGGGGTGATGCCACCAGAGCCTCTATAAGATGATAAGGTACATCAAAAACAGATTCTAAAAATTTAAAGATGATTGAGAGCTGGTGGTTCCAAAGCTCTTTGAGGTCATAGAATTAGACGGACTTGGAAGCACTTAAAGCTTTTTTATCTTCCTAAATTTTACCAAGCTCTCACAGGGAATATTGGGGAAAAATTTGTAGGAAAAAATTTTTGGAAGTGCAGAGAGACAGGAAAAGCCAGAACCTTGAAAATTACCCTGAAACTCATATTATCTATTTCCTCAATAGAGGAAAAATCCTTAGTTTGCTAGAACAACAAAAACTGTAGTTGTGTGGCCAAAGCAGGAGCATATTTCACTGGGAGGAAGAGCAGGAATATACACCAGGCTCAGTGTTGAGGCTGCCGCAGAGGAAAGACCCCTGCAGAAGACTCATGCCTAAGATCCAGGAATTCAGGGTCTAAGGATGCTTTGCCCTTCCTACTTAACACATACCAGGTAAAATTAAGAGAATAATACACCTGAGAAAGTAGCAGAAAACAAGTACTTTAGAACACAATGTGAAGAAGTTACCGAACACTGAGTATTAGCAAGAATCAAAATAAACCACCTCTGGCAAAGCCACCTTCACCTATTCTGCTGCTAAGAGAATGGAAAACCTATAATACACTAAGAACAACCACAGTACCAACAAATCTCAATCCCATCTAATATCCACAGTGTATTAATACAAATGCCCACCCTACATCGCAAACCAAAGCAAGACATGAGCCCTGTTTTACATCCCAGCACTCTGAGAGGCTGAAGCAGGATGATCATGTTTGAGCCCAGCCTGAATATTAACAACCTAGTGAGACTCTATCTCAAAATTTTAAAAAATAAGTAAGTAAACAACAACAACAACAAAAAGATTGGGGATGTATCTCAATGAAAAGGACTTAGATTCAATCCTCAGTACTGACAAAAAGCTATGATCATTTCAAATTTTTGGGAGGGTGCAGGTTAAAACAGAAACTTGTTAATGTATTTCAGGCTGGATTTGGACTCACTACGTAGACTAGGCTGGTCTTAAACTCACTTAGGAGTCTCCTAAATCCTGGGATAATAAGGGTGTGCCACCACACCTAGCTTCGAATTTTAAAACATACTTTTTTCATTACTATACACAGACTATTTCGCTCTCACAGCACAAACCACATAAAGAGGTAAGGTTAAAAAAAAAAGCACTCTGATTATACGAAGCATTCATCAGAATTCGCGGGATAGAGAAATATGGTGCAGATTTTGATGTTAACGAACACAGAAATAAAAATAATCATTGGTATATTTCTTTTTCCAAGAGTAAAGGTATAAAACATGAAATATTGGCAAATAATTTCAATAAATGTATAGAACCAAAGGAAAAGGCAAGCAACAGAAAATGCAAAAAATGAAGGGATGTCTTCATCCAGCTTTCAATAGACTCAGTGCAACAGAGTAAGATTCAAAGAATCTGAGAGAGCAGGTCAATAGAATTATTAAACTCAGATACAAAAAGATTTTAGAAAAACAAAGATCGTTCCAACTTGGGAATAATATCAAACACTAACATCCACGATGTGAGAATTTGAATGGATCACAAGTAGTGTATGAAGACATAACGATTCATAATTTGGCAAAGTTAACAACAAAAACCATACCACAGATTGAGAGAGAGAGAGAAATAAAATCTCAGAGAAAGATCAATGCCCCAAATACGCAAGTAGAATTATCAAATTCAAACTATTACTAAAAAATGCAAAGATCTTCAAAGAAGCTGGAGGAGAAAGCATACCTCATGTGCAGCAACAAGGACAGGAATTACAGCAGACTCGTCAGAAGTTGTGCAAATTGGAGTGCAACCCGGAGACTCGGAAGCGCTGAGGTGGAGAAAGGAGAAGAAACTCACCCAGAGGGAGGATGACTTCAGTCAGGAGTCTCGAACTACACAAAAAGAAAAGAGGAACGGGAGTGAAAACGATGAAAATCAAATTCATAGTTTTGTTCTAAACTATCACTAGTTAAGCAAAATCCTAATAGTGTATAGCGTAATAATAGTATCTGAAAAAGTTAAATATAAATTATATGACAGTGTTAGTGCAAAGAAGGGGAAGGAGAAATTCAAAAATATGTTGCAAGATATGTTGACAGCAAATAATATATGAAGATAGACCCAGATAAGTGTAAAATAAATATTATAAGTGCTAACAAAACTACTAAATTTTTTTAAATATTCTCAGAAAAATTCAATGGTGAAGATTAAACTGGTTCGTAAAATAGCTCAGTTAAAACTATAACAGGCAGAGTAAGAAGAAAGGAGAAAAAAATGCTAACAAATACAGAATAATTAAGAAGATAATAAGTTATAATCCAACATTATCCATAACAAGTTTAAATTTATATGGTTCAAAAGCCAGAGGCTGTGAAATTGAATTTAAACATTAGCTGCATGTTATTTATAGTAAACTATAAATATAAAAATACAGATCAGTTACAGTGTAAGCATGGATAAAATTATGCCACCTATATTTACCAAGAGGGTGCTGGATTAAGTCAATTAATTTCAGACAAAGTAGACTTTAGAACAGGAAATACATCATCAAATGTAAAGAGAAACATTCCACAATGACAAAAATATCAATTACTCCAGAGCACGTAAAAACTCTTAATGTGTGTACATCTAACCATAAAGCTTCAAAATTCACAAAGCAAAGTAGAGTAGATATAAAAGAAAAATATCTACTTCACAATTATAGTTGGGAACCTCAACAAGCAAGTCTGAATAATAGATACAGTGTGTAGACAGAAAATGTGTAACAATATAGATGATCCCTGACTACATTATCAGTGAACCTGACTGATTTTGTATTTATAGACACCCCACCCAACTACAAAAGAATACAAATTCTTCTAAAGTGTACAAGAAAAATGCACCAATACTGACCATACTCTGGACCATAAAGCAAAACTTAATGTATCTAACATGAAATTAGTAACACAAATTGAAGTCCTTTGACTAGAAGAGAATTGAGGTAGAAATATGTAATGAACATGTAACTGAAAAAATCTCCAATTATTGGTAATCCTCTCTCTGCATAATACATGACTCAAAAAGAAATTTTCAAGGTAAATATTGGATTGAATAGAAAATAAAACATATCATCACTTATAGGATATAGTGAAAGCAGTGCTTAGAGAGAGGTTTAGAGCATAAATTACATTAGAAAAGAAAAAATGTCTCAAATCTGTGTAGAAAATCTCAAAAATTCTACAGAATACCCTCCAGTAGTGACTTTAAGAGCTGATAGAATGTAATATAAATATACAAAAACCAATACTAGCAATTAAGAATTTGAATTTGAGCCAAGCATGGTGGTACCTCCCTACAATTCCAGCACTCTGGGAGGCTGAAGCAAGAGGATTGTAAGTTCCAGCAAAACCTGGGCAATTTAGCAACTCAGCCAGACCATGTCTTAAAATAAAAAATAAAATGGTCTGGGGATTTAGCTCAGTGCAAAAGCCCTGCAGTGAAAGGATGAGGGAGGGAAGGGAAAGGGGATGAATAAGGAATTAAGATATACTAAGTACATGTACCAACCCCCCACAAGGAAGGTAAACATTATGTACTACAGACATTTTAATAAATAAAAATACTTTGTAAAAATTTTAATTAAAAATTACAAAACATTTCCATTTGTAATGCTGCCAAAAACTTGAACACTTAGTGGTACATTAAATAAAATATTTGTAGCATCCATATTAGCTTATATTTCTTCAGTACAAGATACTGAAGAAAGACATCAAGAAATATGGAAAATAAAGGAGTGACATATTGTGTTCATTATATGGAAGACTCAATATTTTTAAGATGTGGGCTCATTTAAAAATTGATGAATGACACTATTTGTATCAAAAACTTTTGTTCCTAATGAGATCTTATTGAAGGAATTACAAGATTAGCCACATTTTGGGAGAAAATGTCTTTGTATTACATACATGTTAAAGGATCATTTTCCACACAGTGTATGAAGAACACTTAAAATTTATAACAGGAAAACAAATAACTGCTGAAAATGTAGAACAATTTGAACCCTCAGACATTTCTCATACACAACGGTACAACTACTTTAGAAATCTATTTGACAGCAAAATATACTGCTATATACCAGGCAACACAGCAATCCCACATTAGATAGCAAATCAAGTGGACTGATAACTTCACATAGTAAAGTTTATATAGTAAATCTATATAGTCACATACAGTTCAGTAATAAAAAGAATAAACTATTAACTTATACAAAAATTTAGAAGAGTGTCGTATCTTGTTTAGCGAGAGAAATCAGTTGCACAAGTATCAATAGCATTATGTTTTTTAAAGTAAGATGTAAACCCAGAAAAATAAAACGGTATAATCCAGGGGCCACATACTCAGAAATTTGCCAGGCATGCTAATTTTCATGTATGATGCAAGTTAGGTAAGACGGTAAATGCTAAGCTGATTGCATTATAACCCAAATTTTATAAGGGTGATGACTTTCTAAGGCATAATCTAAACATTAACAACAACCAAAAAAATGTGTTTAATAAAACAGCTTTCTGTATTAGTCAGTTTTTCTGTTGCTGAACACAATACCTAGCACCCAAACTTAAAGAAAGAAAGGATTAATTTGACTCACAGTACAGAATGTTCAGTCCATGGTTGTCTGACTTCAAGGCAGGAATATCAGGGCAGAAGGTCATGATGGTAAAGTGCTTCAGAGTGGTAGGGAAACAGAGCAGGGGACTAGCACTCACAAGGAAGGATAAGGAGCCACACCCACCCAGAAACACAAAGCAGCATGGTCCACCCAATCCCTGGGCAGCTCACACTGACACAGTCTAGTTGACAAAATCAAGTTTAACCATTGCAGGGTTCATATGTATCTTGGGTTTCAGCTTGGCTCCTAATCTAGCCTAGAGAAAAAGAGATTTACTATCCATTCATGCAATGGAAGGAATACTAATTTTAGAGCATAGTTTTTAATTTCCACTCAGGTCAACATAAAAATAAAGTCATGGGGAGGTTTGAGGGAAAGCGTTTCTATGAAACATTACCACCAAGATGAGTTATCAGCGAATATTTACAGAGCATTTCCCCTGAATTTTTTCCATCTATCGTAATACATTGTTCCTAAAGAGAATGCTGAGAAATCTCTATATACTCATTTTAGCCTTCAAGTTTTATGAATGTGACAGTTGATTATGATGGTCTACTATGCATACTCAGTTGTTTAACCTAAATCAATTATGATATCGAATTTCTTTAAATATGCAACTTGCAAGTCAGCATCAAAATCAATAGCACTGGCGCCTCATTGTCATTTGCTGAAAAAAAAATTCTATGAAATACTGCACAACTCTCATCCTCTCTTTCATTCACAAGTCCTAACAATCTGCTCATAACATCCACCCAAATGCTGAATAAATGTGTGGTATTCAAGTGATAATTTTTCAACTGCAAGATCAGTTTGGATTTGACAATCGAGGGAAAATGCAATCTTTCAGAAAAAAAAGCAATAGGACCAAACTTTCCAGTTTCCTATTTATTAACAAAATGATCAAGTATTAGAGTACTCGGATGAAAGAACATCATTCATAAAAGCTAGATTTGATCCAAATCATAAAATATTTTTAATGCATTGCATCAAAATATCAAATAGGCTAGCTTTCTGAAAATATTTGGTTTTCAGGGAGAAAGCCAAGATACCAGGAGTAATTGTGTGAATGCTGAGGCAACACATTATTAATTCTGCATTTGTGTTCTCTGCTTTGTGGCTGATGGAGTAGATGGTGGATGTGTTTACATTCAGTAATCTGAGTCTTTCCACAGGACTGAAATGACTACGTCAATGGTACATAGTTATTTCACTTGAATGTTAGGACTGTTGATTCTTTAAATAATAACTATCAGGATAAGAAATAGATGTTATTTTTAAACCTATAAACAAAACAGTATTTTTTCTAAATAACATTTTTGTTTTTCTTTTAAAACCTTGTATTATATTTATTTTTACTCATGACATTCAAAATAAACAATAAACCTGAAACTTGACAGTAATTATACTTGGTGACATTGAAGCAAATTTGTATTATCCAAGAGCAAGTTGTTTCACAGAGAAAATTCAATAAAATTCAATACAGTACAACACAATTCCTATATTAACTTTAAGGAAGGTGTCCAGAGCTCAGATGCAGGGAGAGTTTTTAAAGCAGGTGGCTTGGAGGCCAGATGGGTTTTTCTCAGCTCAGTCAGATTAAGCAAAGAACACTAGTGTGGCTTTATTAATGCACACACAATTTAGTGAAGTAATAGGCTTCTATATTTTGTGAGTTTGGGCGCTTACTGGTAATATCATTCCTGAGAGATCTCAGGACTTTTAATTATGCTGTGAATAGCTTACAGTATTGAACTGCAGAATGAAAATTAAAGTTAGGACATTTTATTTGTGCACTGTTTAATTAAATACCAAACAACAGCAAGCTAGACTTACAGAAAACATCAGCAGATTTGGGTTGCAAACCAAGTGCAAAAATATTTTTTCTTTTGATTTCAATTATTAACCCACTGTGATGAAATGAAAATGAGTTGAAAAACAGTTTTGAAGTTTTACCTGAGCATATAACATTCACCAAGGACTTTTAAACATTCAGTAGGTATTCACAGTCCCCAGTAAATCCACTCTGCCTTTTTAAGTTTATATTAAATGGATAAATCTTGATTCCTGAAAAGTGCAGCTCAGTGAAAATTTACAGTATATCTAAGATAGTACAAAAACAATAAGGTGTTTTACATGAAGTGGTACAATTTTGCACTACTGATGAAAATGCTACATTTCAGTATTAGAAAATAGTAAGGTTCTAAACAAGTTGATTATTAACAGCCGATGTAGCTCTGAAAATCTCACACACAATTATAGGAAATTGTTGAACCTGTGTCATTCTTGATGCTGTAGATGAGTAAAATTCATTTTACTTTCTTAAGAATGTTTTCCAAATGAAAATTCAATTATTAAGTGGCCTTGCTTAAAATCTCCCAAGGATCTCTCATTATAACAATAATAAAGATGAAACATTTGAACAGCTCTGGAGGATCTTCCCTCTACTCCTCCATAGGAACTCGCTTGTAGTCTTTGCCTGGGTCTTCTCAGATAGGGCCAGAAGGGTCTTTCTTGTCCTAAAGTATCCTGGCTCCTTTTTGTGTCAAAGCCTTTGCTGTGACTCAGTTTCTCTTTCCCTGGTAGTTCTTGCTACCAGCTTCCCTTCAATTTCTGTCTTCATTCTTCATAGTTCACTATAGATGCCACTCCCTCATGGAAAGCTTCGCTTGCTACCCTAAAATTAAAATTCTATGAATTCTTTCTTATTAGAATAATCATATACTATAGTATCATGTTGGCAAGCAAGGAATTTTCTAGACAAATCTAGAATTCTGGGAGGAAACTCTAGGTTGGAATGACAAATCTGGACTTCATCATTATTTCAATGGTATTTCAAGCCATGTATCTATCATAACACAAGAGTAAGTATAGACAAAATAAACAACATAGAGCAGAATATTGAAAGCTAAAACGTATTACGATGTTAATTAACTCTTGTTCTGGTATTCATAGAAAAATTGTCAATAATGTGAAACCATCCTGGAAAGCACAATTGAATCCAAAATACAAGGGATAAAATTCATTAACAAATATTACATAGGTCTCCTAGTCCACATTCGCTAACTGCAAACAAAACTCAAGCAAGTACAGAAAATACCTCATGTTTGAAAACAATTTTAGAGCCCTGAGTTTTTCTGACCTTCTACTTTACGCCTTACCTGACTCCTCTCAATGAATACACTAGATTCTCTGATCAGAGCATGTCCTATCGGGTGACAACAAGTGTAAACATATGCATGTGCATTTAGAAGAGAGGAACGTAGTGGTAGGAAAGAGAGTTACACATTTAAAATACTATAAAGAAACAAAATAAATAATGCAAACTTCATTCATGTCAATATTTTTATTTGTTCAGCAGTAAAGTCATATACCAAAGTACGAATATCAAAGTGTTGACTAAGCTTCCAATGGGAACACATTTACCCGAAAATATACTTGCAAACTTTTTTATCTAAGTTTCTCTAATTTTCAGAGAGGAGTTTCTTGGGGGTTGGTAAGGCATCTGAAAATTCATTAGTGAGAATGAATAACACAAAATATAACATTAATAATATTAACTAAATTAACCTAATTTAACCTCTGAAAAGTAAATCATATTCCAATATATTTTATATTAGTTCATGAGAGTATTTCTTAGGGAACAGTTGTCATAAGCATATTTTATGTTCTCTGTTATTCTCTTCCCAGGATGTCTCTGGATGGTAAGCATGAGATATGGTTAGTAAAGATTCATAATTATCATGGCAGTATTAATTTTCCGTAACTATAATAAAATACTTCAGAAAATTACCTTATGCAGAAAGAGGTTTATTTTGGCTCACAGTTTTGGAGGTTCCAACCTAAGATGAATTGCACCCAAGTTTTGGGACTTTGCAAGACAGTTGATCAGGGTAGGCGTGCATGATGAAGGAAAACTGCCCACTTCATTTCCAGGAAGCCCAAAGAGAAAGAGTAAGAGGCTGGGGAGCTTCGATCCCCCTCCAGGATACACCCACGGTGACCTTAGGACCTCTCGTTAGGCTACACCTTTCAAAGGTTCTACCATCTTGCAATATTACAAGCCTCTAGCACAAGCCTTTAACACACGGGGGTCTAAGAAACATTCAACAGACAAACTACAACAATCACTAAGGAGTTACATTTTAAAATAGATAAAGAAGGCCAGGGTCACTTATCAAGTACCAGCAGGTTGTAGAGAATTCAAGACTTCCACATCAATGATCTTTAAAATTTAGTGATACTCAGGTAGGATATTTCTCCTAATTAATTTGATTATCATTATCTAGAACTATTTCAAGTTAACTGGGCTGACACAAGTGGTCAAAACAAACTCACAATAACCTATTACATATTTCCTGAAGACTAGAAGAAAGGACCTTGAAGAAATCAAACATTAAAAAGATGGTAGATGTTAATCACCCTGATTTGATCAGTATGCATTATTCACATGGATAGAAGTATCACACTATACAGTATAATATACAATTATTATACGTTAATTAAAACAAATGTTCAAAACCACCAGTATTCTAAAAATAATTGGCAGACTACATAATAAATAATAACTATTAAAATTTTAAAATGCAAACCTGGTACATGCCAAGTATTTTCGGTTAATTCTTAAAACAATTTTAATGTCTTGAGTATTATTAATAATCCATATTTTAGTTGTAAAGAAAGCAAGACACAGCAAGTTAAGTAATTTTCCAAAGATTATGCACTTAGTGAGTGGGAAAGCCAAAATTTCAATAGGGGTGTCTGGCTCTGAACCGGATCCTCCGGCATGCAGGAAGCTGACCTCGGTGAAGATGGTTCCTGTCTTTGCAGAGATTACTGCATTCCGTGTCTCTCCTGACAGCCTCAGGATATATTTTTGAAGACTTACCGACTTGAAGATTTCCTTATTGTTATTCATCATTAAAAATTATTCATTTATTTAAAATTCTAAGCACCGATGATTGCTCTACTGATTGGAACAGGAATGGAACATAGAAAATGAATGAAAACAGCACATTAAGAAACAAAAGCCTTATTTTGAGTAGAAAATGTTGTAAATCAGCAGAATGATGTTTATAATTGTATCTCTACACTTGATATTCTTTGATGATAATGAAGTAGCTATCACTTTACAAAGTGAGTCTGTTGTCTCACCAAGTCAAAGAAGGAAGTTGAGAACAGAGAGCACGTTAAAAGGGAAGTGTTTATTGGAAACAGAAGAAAAGAAAAGCTCTTGGTAGCCAGAAGGGGTCTCGGGAAGTGGGGTGCCATGTGGGTTCCTGGTCAGGACCTTTTATGGGTGAGCAGAGCACAGGAATCTGCCTAGTGTCCAGTGGTCACCTATTGCAGGTGACTCTGGGGTCTAAAATGACCAACTGGAACCCAGGCTCTACAAAGCAGTTACTCAGCAAGCAGAATGTAAATAAAACCAGTTATTCTACATTTCTAACTTCCTGGAAACTCAGCCCTAGATATAGGGAGGGGTTGCATTCTCTTTCCCCCAGGAATTTCTTTCTGGGTCAAAGTCTAAGCTCGACTGTCTATTCTTTATCCTAATTCTTATCAATGCAGCTGACCACCCAACTCCACCTCAGGTCCTGACTCTTGCTACCTGCTTATTTATAAGCCCAGTAACTAAACTGCCTCTTACAATAACACTATTATTTCTTACAGAACGTCAAGAGGGCTCTTTAATATAAGAAGGTGGTTTCAAAAGCACTGCTCTTTAGCATGCATTCCTCACAGAGAAATATTATGTTTTCTTTTACTCTTAAACAAAGACAATAAAATATGAATATTTAGGAGTGGCCAGTCAGGCATTAGCATTTTTCAGTTTGCCCAGTGCACATAATTTAACTAGAAGACAAAACGATAAATCTTACTCTGGTAACATAAACCAGAATATAATCATCTTGATAAAGAGGAAAAAATATAACTCCCAACGTGCTAGATGTCAGTTATGCTGAGTTCGTGTTCCCCGAAGTCGAAGAATGAATTCTAAGGAACAAAGAAGGTTAAGAGTAGGAAATTTATTGAGAGAGACAAAAAGAGATCCTGAGAGACAGGAGGGGACCCGAGTGGGTTGCCAAGGAGCTCACTTTTCAGGGGAAGTTTTATAGAGCAAAATCGCAAGGCGGGTACAATGTGTGTCAAAATGATTAACCAATAATATTACAAGTGTAGTTACTTAGGTAATATTGACCCAATGGGGAAGAAGGTCACATAGCAAACGGGTATGGAAAGAATAAAGACATTCCAGGATGGGGTGGATCTGGAGGTCTTGGTCACCTACACTTTATCAGATCAGATGAGTGTGATCTTCAGTTCATTGTTTATCACTCAGCCTTATCTTGAGTCCTGACCTTCAATGGATGCGCCTCCAGCCATAGTTGTAGCATATTCTCCTCTCGTGTATTGACTCCATTGAGGGCCCAGCCCTGTCTGACTGCCTATAATATTTCTGCCTTACTTCACTGTCTATAATAATCTTACCTCTCAACTCAGAAAACATCTGCTCATAAGATAGTCAGAGAAGTGCTTACATTAGGATTTGAGTCAGAAAAAAATATCATTTGACCATTGTTTTAGATTCACCTATCCTCTTTAAAATAGGAACAAAGTTATTGTTCAATTTTCAAAGCTATGTTTAATTTTAATATTTAATTTGATATTTTTGTTTCCCCCTCTAAGTTGCTCTGTAATTCATGGATTATACCCAATTCAATTCTCTTAGGAATAGTCTAAATATTCTAAGAGTTGTTAAAGTTTTTGCAACTTATTAAAGTACCAGTTTACCTAGTACAAGTTATATAGTTTTGAAATCAATTGATTTCATAGAAATTTCATCTGGATTTTAAATAAGATTTACCAGTCATATTCATTTGGGCATTTAATATGTATTGACTGACTAATGTTATGTTGCAGAGGCAGAGTAAAGAAGAAATGTTCATACTTCAATATAGTTGCTCCCTAGAAGGAGATAAAAATACATAATGAAAATGATATAATAATAAATAGATGTAATAAATGTTTATTAATATATTATGTTAAAAAATTAACAAATTAGGCAAAAGAGAGTGATGGTTGGTGATGCTCTTTTTATACACATGCTCACTGGAGCCTTCTAATGTGGTGCCATTAAACAAATCTGAATACACTGAGCACGCTGGCCTTGGCAAGCCAAGAAGTATGGTCAGAGAGAGCATGTTTTGTAATAGATGCTGCTCAGTGTGTCCAAAGTACAGTGTGTCCTAAATTGAGGAGGTGCTTGTCAAAGATAAAAACAATAATTTGAAATTTCCATGAAATTGAAATAGGAGATTAGGGCATCTCAAAGCTAGCTGGGGAAATAGGTGTGACCTGTTAATTACAAAATCCCAGGACACATGCACAGAACAGTTCCCAAATCCCTGTACAAGGTCTTCTCGGGAGAACTCCAGCAGGTTTCCGGTTGGCCTGGACCTGACATCAGGCTGAGGAGTGGGTGATACAAATCCACCATCAAATGCCGCTTCACGTTAAATACCACCTTACCATTAAACAGCCAGCCCTCATGTAGTATGGTGTACTTCTTTTTCCGCTTTTACTTGGCCCAAACTCCCTCTCCAGAGCCTGTTTCCTTTCAACCTTAAATAAAACTATTCCAAACATTTGTGCTTGTCTTGACTGATTCTTTGCTCGGGACAGAAAGAACCTAGAAACCACCCCCGGAAGGAGACTCTGACACTCCAAAACCTGGAAATAAAATAACTATAATGAAAAGCTACTTTTCCAGAGACAATTAAGAAGTTTTATTTGCAGTAATGACCTTTTTAAATTGTGAAATGATATGTCTTCCCATCAAAAGACACATACAACAATGCTGACATGTTTCTATTAGAACATTGCTATATGACATGTGAACATCATAAAGTAATAAAATAGCCAAGAGATAGTGGGTGCTTTGGGTATCTGTGTAGTTCTCAGATAGAGCTATGTTACTGCACATCTCAATGTCATGCCGCGCCAGTATGGCAGTGTACGATATTGTCACTGGTTAACACACCTTCATTTGTTTCCCCTTCAAAGGCCACTGTGCACATACCAATTCTTATTTTTAACATTTACTATCATAATATCTTAGAGATTAAGATTTGGGCACCGATGAATGCAAACATATTTTATCCAATATAATCCTAACATTAGGATCCAAGGAAATAGCCATAGCAACCACTAATGTGATCTAAGCATACTATTAAATATCCTACTAGGAACTCCATCATTTAATTCATGTGATAATTGTATAAGTATAGTGTTAAGTACTTTCATATGCATTTTATAGAAAGGTAACTGAAGCACAGATGATCACTTTTCAAATTTATGCAGCTGATAAGCACTTGAGTTGGAATCTGGACCTAAGCAATTAGACTCAAAAATCCATGCCTTATCAACTGCGTGGTGTAAAACTTGGTAAAAACAACAAAACAAAAAAAGGGAGGCACAACACCAACAAGTATCAGAATTAATTTAAATACTCAGGTGAAATTTTGCCACCCAACAAATCCAACAATTTCATTCTCACGCCGCAGGAAAACAATTCAACACAGGTGGTAGCACATGAAGTCATCACTGAGGAAATGAGTAAAATATTAAGCACTTGGAGGACAGCGCTGAATACTCTTCCAAATTGAGACTTTAGTTCTTCTCTTCTGATTACTTTCACCTTAGGAAAAAACCCACAAGTACGTGATCTGTTATTAGATTAGATGCATCTGTCATTTCCAAGACAGCCAGATAAAAATTTAAAGAGCAAGATGATGCAAAATCACAATATTTTAAACTTTTTTTCTAGGAACGACTAACATAACAACTGGAGCTACTTTAAATATTGCCAGAAATATTGTGTTTCACTGAGATTAAATACAGTGGTCTGCATATCCTATTTTAAATGTCACAAAGTGTGTGACTCTCTAAGATACCAAGGAAGTTATTGGTATTTCTATCATTTTTGATATTTGATGTCTAGTGACTCATGTTGACTAATTTCCTTTTCACTAAATATTATTACCTGTGCTAAAAATTAAGAGTGGTGCTGTCAAAACTCCATGAGTTATTTAACATACAAGCTAGTATTTTTTACAGATATTTCCATGTATACATATTCATATCTTAACTTGGATGAAAACCTATGGAAATGACTTAATTAAGGTATTCTGCAAAAGATATTTACTGAGGGGAAGAACAATGATTAACAACAGTCACATAACACATTGGAGCTAATGATTTTGCCATTTAAAGTGGCTGTCAACAAAACCACCTTTAACAGTGATTGTGACTAATGAAACAGCGCCCTCTAGGTCCAACAGACTGAAACAGAGACCTGAGTAATACTAATCTTTGAATAACGAGTGAAACCTGATTTCTCCCTATCAATTTTTATACATAAGGGTAAAATTCACTTCTTTACTCCTTTATCAGTCAATTTTATAGTCTACCTCCGTATGTCCAAAAGGAATACTTTTTGCTTTTGTAAGAAAAACATTAACTGTGGAGTTGTTATTTTCTTTAAAGGATAGCCACTGACCTACGGAGTTAGGATATTAAAAGCAGTGAGGATTTTTGAGGGAAACAAGAAATACATTTCAATACACATAATTAACATTTAAAGGCCTCTTAAATAATAGAAAAGCATTTGATGTTGGCACATGGTTATGAAAACAAATTATAGGTTTCATTCAGGAGACTCCTCCTTGCAAATTATAAGGAAAACGTGGCTGAATTATAGAGAAAGTTCTACAATAGAAACTTTATTATAGAAATAATTCCAGAGGAAGAGATGAAAGTAACTTTCTAATGGGGAAAAAAACCTTTATTTCTACTTTATCTTTTAGTATTTGTAATGTATATATATACATTTTCCAACGTAACGCTTAGGGTTAGTTCACGGAGCTTGTCCTCAAAATGTAAAAGACAATATGAAAATTGCCACAGAGAAACCCAGCATTTTTTCTTCAAGATTGCTTAAATAGTTCTAAAGGGTTAAGTTATGTTAAATTTGTTTTAATTAGTAATTGAAAATATTTGATAATTAAGTTGCATGTTAGTTTACTTGCAATTTGAAGTTATATGCATTTATAAACATTGAACTATCTGATATACAATGAAATGGACAAAACAGATGTTTGATAGGGGATTTTATTCTATATTTCTCATCTGTGATATTAAGCATATAGCTAAGAATAAGAAGAAAAGATAGATGGAAGAAAGGTGGATTAAGAAATAAAGTTGGCCCATTTTATAAAGAGTTTATAAAATTAGAAATGGGAGCTGCCCTAAAATTCTAAAATGAATTAAACATTTCTGTCATATACTTCAATTTTTTACAAAAGTTCAAGACCATAAAAAGACTGACAATTTGAAAAATGTTATGTATTTGCTTCTAAAAACTGTTAAACTTCCTCTACGTGATTTCCAATACACTGCTACTAAAGTCTTAATGTATAGTGCATGAAACGAAAGAACAGATGGTCAAAGTAA
Organism: Hystrix cristata; assembly: GCA_004026905.1. Lineage (NCBI taxonomy): Eukaryota > Metazoa > Chordata > Mammalia > Rodentia > Hystricidae > Hystrix > Hystrix cristata. Next base: position 28,995 of record PVJO010001640.1, on the reverse strand, counting down.
AACAAATAAATGACAGAAGGAAAGCTAAAATACTGTTACTTTCAAGATTATTTTTTGTGACATCCATCAAATATACGACTTTAAAAGGCTTAAAAATTTAGCTATAGAAACATGTTAAAAATCACCAGAGAGGTTAAAAATAAAATTGGTTCTTATCAAAATCCAAAATATAATGTCAGAAACTTGAAATCAGTGACCCAGGAAAGGTAACAACTTATGGTCAAAGTGAAGTTGCCCAGCAAAGCCGGAATAGCAGGGATGAGAATACCCAGTCCACAGCCTCACCTCATCCTATCTTTACAAAAGTAAGTAGAGTTTAAATGCCTCCTCCAGCCAGTATGTTCCCATCTTTGTTACTAATGACGCCCTTATTGCTAAATCCTGAGTCCCGGGCTCTGGCAGTCATCTCTGTCTGCCTCTCACTCCAGTCCCTGTATGCTCTCTTTCACTGCTACAAGTTATTACTTAGGTTACGTCAGAAGGGCCTTTTGAAGCCATCAATCTAGATAATAAGCTCCATGAGGGAAAAGACCTCGACAGAGATGAATTCATTAAGGTCTCTAGCTTGTCACCCATGTGCCAGCGCGTGGCATGTGGAACCCAAAGCAAGTCTTCAGTGAATATCGTTGAAAGACTGTACAAACAATTATAAAAAGCCAATTATCACATTCCCTTCAGTGGCACTGCATAAGTTTCAACTTTATTAATGTGACCTACAAGGCACTAACAGCACACATTTATCCTCCTTTTGAATTTCTCATTGTATGTGTTTCTTTCCCCAACAATACAATCTATTGTATTGTTGTGCAATAGACTACACAATACAATATACGATAGATTGCACAACAGAGCAGTGAATGTCTTTCAACTCAAAATAAGGCAAACTAAAATTTCTCACTTGAACATTTCTACACTTTTACTCTTTTTTCCTCTGAACTATCCTTCTTAAGGCTAACAACTACTCATCTTCGAGTCTCAGCTCTCTATCAACATGACAATTTAAATCCTTTTATAAAGCTCCAGTAATACAAGAGACAAATCTGTCAGGTTGAATTTACACAGAGCCCAATGCCAGGCATACTTTCAATAAATGAATGTAAAAGATAGGAAAGAAGAAAGGAAAAAAAAGAGAGAGGGAGGGAAGGGAGAGGGAGAGAGGGAAAAACAATGTTAATTTATCAATAATTAGCCACTTGACTGCAGTTCTTTTGTAGATCAAAGTTGACACATTTTTTCATTTGCTTTGCATATTTTATTCTTCCCTCATGATTTACACAACCTAGTTGTTCTAACAAAGTTTCCAAGCTAAAGTTTTTCTCAATGAAAATGATAATATCTTGTTCAGAGTCAAAATATGTTATAAATGCCATGTAAATATTGAGATATGGATGTATAGTTATATATATATTAATAATAATTATGAATTCATTTAATCTACAAAAGCATCATTGATTGCAGGGTGGCAGAATAGAAAGAAACAGGGAACTTTTGTTATGCTTGAATCTTAGGCTGGCACATTCAGTTTTTCTGACCTTGAGCTAGTTAAACATTGCTGAAGCTCCCTTGTTTCAATGTATAAAATAGAGATACAAGTACCTTTCAGTGTTTGCAAATCAGGTAGAGTGAATAAAAGTTTAAAGATATTAAAAAATGTGTAACATTATTTCAAAATCTTTGTGCTAAAATCCATACACTGAATTTTCTAATTTTTGAGAAAAGAATCATTGGCAAATTAAAAAGGATACCATAGTAGATATCTTTATAAGCCTGTTGTTTTCCTATTTAAGAAGATAATTAAGACCTGACCATGACTAATTACCATAGAGATAGGTGTCCTGCCTCTATTGCAAATTAATTTGTGTCACATAAAGTGCACTAAAACATGCATTAGATTAAGTATTCAGTGTCTGGTAATCAATTCATCTTTAAAAAAAAAAGATTTAAATGCCTGTAAGTATATCACTAAAACCTTTTACATTTTTAATACAATTTTCCCAGAGATTATGGAAGATTCCTAGATTCTCTGATGTTTTAACCCTCAATCTTTTGCCCAGGTGAATTTTACAGTTAAAAACAGAGTGAACAAATAGGAGTAAACAGGTTCGAATAATTATTAGTGTTTAATTTAACAGGTTAATGATTCCAGGTTAATTGGAATCATTTCAAAAATGTTTGTGTGTCAGGAACAATTCTAGGCACTAAGGGTAGAATATCGAACAAAAAGGGAGGGGGGGGATCCATACTGTCATAGTAGTTTAAAAAACACCAACCTTATTTTCTCATTTCTGTAGGCAAAAAATGTGATGAATCTTGGCCCGATCCTTGGCTCTGAGTCTAACAGGATGAAATCAAGATGTTGGCCTGGGTGGGCTCTTACCTGGCTAATCCAGGGAAGAATCAGTTTCTGAGACCTTTCAGGTGGAGCATATTTTGTGGAAGCTATAGGACTGAGATCCTTGTTTCCTAGTTCTTTGTCAGCCAGAGATGACGCTCACGTCCTTGAACAGGACACACTGTACCCCCACAGCAGCAATGGCACCTCGAATTCTTCCCACCCTGAACTTACTGTGCTATCTGTTAGAGGAACCACATTTTAAAAGACTCATGATCTCTGTTTTTTTCAGGGCAAGTGATTTGAGGTTTTCATTACATTTGCAAAATGCCTTCACAGAAATACCTAGATTAGTGTCCGAAAGAAAAACCAACAGACAGAAATCTTGAAGGCGTGAGAATCTTCAGAAAGCTTACTGTTCCAGTGGAGAGACCATCACTACTTAAAATAGTAAGTAAAATTCAGATGATGATTAAGGGACATGGAAAAAATAAAATAAGTAAGATATAAAAAGGTGGTAGGCTAAGAAGATCACTGAGAAGCCATATGGAATTTAAATCAGAATGTAGTAGGATGAAGAAAGTTTCAAATGTCCAACAGGGAAAAGAAGGAGAGAAATCTTAGCAGGAGGGTTTTAGCATTCAATGACTCCCTCTGAAAGTGCCTATTGGTGGTTGTTGGTAGACCAAGCAGAATTGCGCCTTATAGAAAGTGGTGAATGAGCTGAACAAATTTAATAAGCTGCGTCTTCTTCTCACTAAGTTAAATCTGTGCTTATTATTCCAATATATGTTCTTCATTGAGCCTTAAAACAGAAACTAGACTTTCAAAACTATGTTAAGACTCACAAAATAAATAAACTGTGCTGAAAAATGACATGTAGGGCAAAGTATCTAAGCTCAAACTCATTTTTAACACCAGTTTATTCAGACCCTAGAATCCAAGCTAAAACATAGACTAACTGACCAAATAGCAACTCCACAGAGATACATTTAAAGATAAGACTGCTGTTCTTCCACTAGCTATTTTACAAAATAAAAATACCTATGTGAAGACTACTCTATAACTTATTCTAGTTCCCTCAAATGCTATCAAAATCTTCCCTAAGTCCCTATTTTGACAATCCTTAAGTCCTCCATGGCTTGCATTTTTCTTTACTCTAACAAACTAATAAACCAACTCAACTGTCCCTACCACTTTTAGGCTGTTGAAATTTAGCAAGCAGAGTGCTCACATTTGTGACATTCCTCACTGACACAGAAACATCGATTCTACAGTATGTGTGCATCTGAGACCGCTTGGGTCTCCCCCTGCTCAAGACTACCCCTGCCCATAAGTACGATGTAAATTTTGTGCTTTATCTGGGCTCGAATTGTTAGATAGAGTTTTCATATTAAGTTTTCTTAATAAGAAATACTTTCCAAAGCATTCATTTGCCACTAACCATTGCCTCTGCTTGCCAATTGTTTTTAAAGTTGTATCTCTAATAAGGTCTGACAAATGTTCTGCATAAAGGATAGATAATAAATATTTTAGGCTCTGTGGACAAGAGATCATATGTAAATGAATGAATAAGGCTGTATGCTGATGCAGCTTTACTTATTCAAACAGGTGTTTGCCTGCATTTAACCTCCTCACTGTAGTTTGCTGACCTTTGGTTTATAAAGTGAAGTTCAAAGGGGAGAGAAGGAGAGGTCAGTTAAACTGGCTTCAGACTGGACCGGAAGATGACGGCTTCAGAGTGCCATGCCCTACTAGCATTCCTTGGACAAATTTTACATCGGTTCGCCTTTTCAAAACCTTCAAAGGACATTACTCTGCATTGTGTTTGTGTTCCTGAGAAACATTTTTTTATTCCATCTACTAGAGCTGGTGATTTCCTTGAGCCACAAGTTGGTGATGTTTCCGGCTGCGACTGATGGTTTCACATGTGTAATTCTGACTGATGGTTGCTGTTCTTGCAAAGTCTTTCAAATCTGTATACTTTCCAAACTGAAAACATACCTCCTTTTTCTTTTATGTCTCAATCCTAACTGATATGCAAATTTTTCTGTTATAATTTTACCATCAGTTTGGAAGGGCAGTGACTGTTAGAGAAACTTTTGATATGTACAAGGTTGTTCATTTAACAAGTCCCATGAACTCATCATTCAGTGAATCAGACTATAAGATTTCCCACCATCTACCGGACCCCATGTTCCAATTGATACATCCATCCTAAGCATTTGTGCGAATTTAAATGAAAAATTCAAGAAATACTTTAATGCTTAACTTCTAATGCAAATTATTTGACTCTCATGAAAATCTTCCCATCTGTAATTAACTCTGAATGGAAAAAAGTTTTAAAAATTAGTAAATTAAATGATCAGTAAGGGTTTTAAAGTAACTTTTTATGTCTTCTTCCTAAATTTATAAAAGTAAAAAGTGTTCTGCCTTCTACAAGACTAAAGATTATTTTATCATGACATGAACTCTAAATTTCCAAAATTGATTTTAAGAATGAACCAAATTGGATTGTTTCTAAATTTTTTTTATAAACAATTATGTATAGCTAATGGAATTTGTAATAAAGGTATTGGGGGGTGGCACAAGGAATTGAAGCTAGTGCCTTCCCAATGAGCTACTTCCCCAGCCCATTTTCTAATTTTTTAATTTTTTATTTTGAGACAGTTTCCCACCAGTTATTAAGTTTCCCAGGGTGGGTTCAAATTTGTTATTCTCCTGCCTCAGTTTCCCAGAAGTCTGGAGTTACAGGCATACACCATCATCCCTGGCTTATAAAGGATGTCTTTTATAGGAGTTTATGCATACAAAATTTTATCTTGCTTAATCCAAAAGGATAAGTGGAGATACATTAATTTAAAAAGTATTTTCAAGATTCTGGTTAACTGTAAAATCTTAGATTAAAATTAGTTGCTATGAACCACTGGAACAGAAAAAAGAAACCAAAAATTAATATATTTTCATACGGCCAACTGCTCTGTGACAAGTCACCACAGAGCAGTTGGGGAATATACAATGGGGAAAGGACAATCTCTTTAATAAACGGTGCTGGTAAAACTGGATATGTATATATAGAAAACTAAAACCGGATGCCCTCCCACTCACCATGCTCAAAACTCAACTCAGAATTTAACAAATACTTATTTGTAAACCTGAAACTAGGAATGTTTTACAAGGAAACAACTAAATACTTCAAGACATTTGTGTAGGAAATGATTTATTAGAAAGATCTTCAAAGGCACAGGCCACAGAAGTAGAAACAGACAAATGGAATTACACCAAACTAAAAGGTTTCTGTGCAGCAAAGGAAATAATTAACAGAATTGAGAGGAAACCTACACAATGAGGGAAAACATTTGCAAACTGTTCATTCAGCAATGGCTTAGTACCTAACTATAGAAGTAAAACAAAAAGCTAAACACCCAAACCAAATAATCTAACAAAAATGGGATAAACAATGAATAGACACTTCTCAAAAGAAGTGGCCAATACCTACCTACAAATGGCCAAAAAGTACAAGGAAAAATGTTCAGTCTCACTAGTTATCAGAGAAATGGAGATCAGACCCAGATATCACCTCTGGTTAGAATGACTATCATGAAAAAGAAAAAAATTCTCTGACAGGAATGGAGAGAAGGTAACTATTACGTACTATTTGTAGGCATATAAATTAGTACAGCCATTATGGAAAATAGTATTGAGAATCCATTAAAAACTGAAAGCAAAGTTGAGGGGATCCAGCAATTTCACTACCAGGTATATATCCAAAGGCAATAAAATCATTACATGAAAGAGATACCTACACTTGCATGTTAATAACAGTACTGTTCATGATAGCTGAAGTAGTTAACCGAGACGCCATCTGTGGATGAATGGATAAAGTAAATGTGGTATATCTACCCAACAAAATAATGTTGAAGTATAAAAAAATGAAATCCCATCATTTGCAGAAACATGGGTGAACTGGAGGTCACTATGTTAAATAATGAAATAAATCAAGTACATGAAGACAAATACCACCTGTTCTCACTCACTTGTGGAAACTAAAATATTGACTTTGTTAAAAAACAAAACAGTAAAATAGTGGCTACTAGAGACTATGAGGGTGCAGAGAAAAGGGAAGATGAGAAGAAGTTAAATAAGGGGAAAGAAGTTGAAACACAGAGGAGGAATTTGTTCTGATTTTCAATAGGGGTAACTATGGGTAAAGCAATCTACGAGATCTTACAAAATGATCTTTCTCTTAGAAAACAGAGAATACAAAACTCCCAAAATATAGGAATGACTAAGATTTGAAGAGAAGGAAGTGCTTATTATTCTGATGTGGATCACTATACTTCATATACATGTATAGAACTACAGTGATATACCCTATAAAGATGTACAAATACGGCTCAATAAAAATTACTAAATTACATTCAAAATGTAGGCTGTCCTCTGATGTCTTCTAGTTTAAAAGGATATACAAATGTATTCAGACTGTATTGCCCACCTGTTCATTTTGGAGACATACAAAAAATGTGCAAGTGTGTAACATATTTGTTGTTGATTTACTAAACAAAGAAAGGTAAAATAGCAATATATTTGTATTAAAATAAGCAGAGACTGGTTGTTCTAAAATACATAATAATATGAAAAGCAAATTTGAGGAAGTGTAGTGAGTGTAGAAGGTATGAAAGAAATGAATTTTGTGTAGCTGGATTTAAAATAACTACAAATACTGAGTTAGAAGAAATGAATTATGTTTAGAAATGTGACAAACTTGAATAACTTTATTCAGCTTATTTATAAGGATAAAAATGCCTATGACTACTGCTAATCGTTAGTTGATATGCAAACAAAAAGAATAAAATTTGAATTTGAATTTTCTCTTTTAAATTCTAGAGTTACTTCGTGTCCAAGTTACCAACCTTCCACATATCACTAATATTTTTACTGTCTGTGCCTTTCGATGTACTTGTAAATTATCTTTGAAAAATGTTACCAATTTTATAAAATTTCAAATTTCTAAATATAATTATTACTTACTGTGGGAAAAATTGTGCATGTGTTTTCTGCATGTATAATTTTGTCTTGCATATTTGGGTATTATAAGGTTTTGGGATACTTACAACTTACATTTACATCTTTTTTCTCCTGCTGAGCTTCTGATTTTTGCCTTTCTCAAATTATGTGCCAGGAAAATAAAACTATTATGTTGAATGCTTAAATTTGCTTGTGTGTTTCCTAAAGGAACATTATTAACACAGAGGTATGCTGTTTTCCCTTACAAAAGGATGAAAAATTAAGATAAACCAGACTTGTTTAGCATGCTTTACATTTTAATTAATTAGAAATAAATGAGTCCATTTAATTCCTTAATTTGGGATGAACAAAACAAACCTGACAAATCAAAAAGCTCTTTAATTTCTTGCTTTAAAATTGCATTATTACTATTAATTACTATTAATACCTATTATGCATTAATACTATTACTTGTCAACAGCTTGCAAAACCTGACATAGTGTCAGTTCCTAAGAGCTGGAATCAAATGTAGATAATACCCATTGTTCATATAACAAAAATGTAAAATTATAATAAATGCTTTAGCATGTCAGTACCATTAGAAGCAGAACATATACTTATGCCTACTTGATTTATTTGGTCTAGTGTGTTAAGGAGCAGAGTATTTGAGGAAATGGTACCTGAACTGCCACTTCCTAAGAGCAGAAAGTGTTCCATGAAGGGAGCAGAACACCTATAAAACTATGCTGGAAAAAACATGGCTTATTTGCACATTGTAAAAATGAAACTCAGATAAGATCTGAGTTCAGAGAGTCAGAGCACACTTGATATTACCTTATTATGGATTATATTCCTTTCTTAAGAACAATAAAATAATAATATTAGAAGATTTTAGGCAGGGGTTATTAATAACATAACAATAATAACACTTGATAGCATATGCTATACCTTACAACATGGCAGAGACTTCTTAAGGGTTTGTTACCTCATTGAAGAACTATTAATAAGATTACTTTATAGACTAGGTAATTAAAATCGAGAGAGGCTGAAGAAGTTGTTTATTTGACAGAATTTATGCCCAAGAGTCACCTGGACTGATCATTTTTAAGAATGTAGCAGCACATTTGTGCTTCCTAGAGCTTGAAACAGAGATGCAAGAAATGGCCTCCAGGAATTTGAATTTTAAAAAACACTTTCAACAATCCTGATAGAGACTGCTCACATACTTGAACAAACACTGGCCTCCTACTACAGGATCCTCCTTATTTTATTCATATACTCCTTGGGAAAGATCCCAGAGTATTAGTTTGCTTTTTTCCAAAATTTCTACATCCTGTTTCCAAAAACAAGCATATCTGAAAGACAGCTGAATGTAGATTTCTAAAAATATGTTCATCAAGCTAAAATAGTCACTAGAATCTTAGCATGTATTAATCATGAAAACAAAAATGATACACACATTTTAACACTGATTACCTAATCACTTATTGTGTTATTATCAAAGGACTGAACTTTGTAATAGTAAAAATAAGTACTGCAGAAACACAAAAAGTATCAGAAAAGGAAATAGAAAACATCCAGAGGTGATAGAAATGTGAACGTTGAGAATTTTGATTATGTAGACTGTGTATACATTTATCAAAAATCATCGAACTTAGCTTAAAATCCGTGCATTCCACTGCACCTATGTTTTACCTAAACGAAATTAATTGTTCAGTATACAAATCTGTGACATCATGCTCTACTTTTCATCCCATTCTTATCCCTCCTGTCAGCTCCAGTCCGTTGCCCTGACATTTTTGGTTCTGTGATGAGTGAGCTATCCTTACCCATTCCACACAAACCTGTCCACATCACCACAGCTCATAACTTCAATTCACATGTTTCCAGTGAATTAATAAATCAAAATTAAGATATTGAGAGGTTGGAACCGTTTATTTGCATGAATTAGTTTATTCAGCTGATGTTTCATTAACTACTGCTTCAAGAGCAAGAAAGGACACAGTAACACTTCTACTACCAAGAGGCTTATTTTAACTATGAACAGTGCCAGGAATAGTTCGTAAGTTTTCCAGTAGGCAGAAATTCTTGTCTACCTTCTGTTGCTTTGAGGTAGGGAGGAAACAATGTACATATAAATTAGCTTCTCTCTCCAAAAAAGTCTCTAGTCAGATAGCTATACGAGCTGATCCAAGGGATCTCAGTGTAGAAAGCATTGTAAAGCATGGCCTGAAACAGTGGAAGAAAAAATACTCATTAAAAAGAAAAATACAAACTACATTGAACTATATCCAATTTAATGGTTTAAAGGTCAGCTTTTCACTCTAATCTTTGACATTTAGAAATCTTTATTTTGTCACTTACTAGGTGTAGACTTTAAACTTAGTATATTATTTATTTAAGAGGCTATGTAAAATACAAGGTCATTTTAAATATCAAATAACCATAAAATTACTGAATTGTTGAAAGCTCTAAGTAACTCAAAGAATTTATATTTTAAAATAATTTTTGTTTGATTACTAGTAGAAGAAAAACAATATTTTCATTTACATATCTTCAGACTATAATAAAATAGTGTAGTTGACAACACAAAAAAATAAACTATCAAGTAAATTAATTTTATTGAAGTGCACATCCATCTTTTTAACCAATGATGACCTAAATCTAATGACTTCATACACGATGACAATCAATAGGAATATCCTTTGAAATTAAGAGAAAGCAGATCTATTGATATTTTATTTATAAAAAGGCAAAAATCTATTTTCATGAAATATGACTCATGACTACAAATGAAGCAGAACAGTGATAGCAATCCGAATCAGATAATGTATGAACACACACGTTATAAAATTTTGATATTAAGTTTTTGAATGAAATAATCTACGATGATTGTTAGAGGCCAAGACAAAGAGCATATAAATGTCAGGAGGAAACCTCAACATTTTTGCTCAAATAACAATGCAATTCAAATATTGAGCAAACATGATATTAATGATAGAAAAGATACAAAAGGCAACAAGTGAAAAGGACCACAGATAACGCAATATTCACTCTATAACAAAAAATGCTGAGAGGGAAATTATGAAGTTATATTGGCTAACAAGAAAAACTTAATGAAAATTAAATTTAACTGATATATGTCCCCACAACCTCACTACTATATCCAGTGGAAATGAAAGCAGCATATCGAAGACATAACTACAGCGTCATGTTTATTGTGGGACTATTCACCATACCTAAGAAATGGAAATCAGTGTGGAGATTCCTCAGGGAACTAGGACTAGAGATTCCATTTGACCCAGCTATTCCCCTTTTTGGTATCTTCCCCAAAGAATTAAAAGGATCATACCACAGTGATATATGCACACCCATGTTTATAGCGGCACAGTTTGTAATAGCTAAATCTTGGAAACAGCCCAAATGCCCACCAACTGAGGAATGGATTAAGAAAATGTGGCTTTTTTATACAATGGAGTACTACTCTGCCATAAAGAATGATAAGCTTGAGATATTCCTAGGTAAATGGATGCATCTTGAGATCATAGTCTTAAGTGAAATAAATTGGGCACACATGTTTAAATACTGCATTGTTTCTCTGGTGTGAGAAACTGAAAGAGTAAATAAAGACTAAAATATATTATATTGGGAAAGGGAAGAAAATATCCAAATGGGAAACGGAACAAGGGAGGGGGAAAGGAACAGAGGGACAAGAGAAATAAGAAATGCAAGGAAAAAATGGAAGCAAAGGTTTTGTAAATAGGGAGGAAAGATGGGGTGAGGGGAGGAGAATGAGAAAAAAAGAAGCAACAAGATATATCATGTATAGGTACAAATCCCCTATGATGAATGTTACCACAATGTACATCTAAAATGTACATAATGATTAAAAATGTACATTAAAATAAAATTTAAAAAAAGAAATGGAACCAACCTAAGCATCCACTAACTGAAGAATTGGTGAATAAAATATAGGTACTATTCAAAATGGACTACTATTGACACATAAAAAGAATGAAATACTGTTATTTGCAACAGGGTGAAGGAACTGGAAGTCATTATGTTAAGTGAAATAAGTAAATCACCAAACACTAATATTACAGATCTCACTCATGTGGAATCTAAAATTGTTGATCTCTTAGAAGGTGGGAAAAGAATCTACGTTACTAATGGCCTAGGAGAATAGCAGGGAGGGAGTTAATGAGCAGGTTCTAAGTTATATTTACAGTAGAAATAATTTCTGATGTTCTATTGCACAGTAGGCTGACTATACATAATGGTAATGTGCTGCATACTTTAGAAAGGCTGATTATTTTCACCACAAAGAAATAATAAATGCTTGAGGAGATAGATATGTTTACCTTTCTTTGAAGATTATAAAATATATACATGTATCAAAACACCACATGGCATCCTATAAATAAGCACAAATTTATGTGTCAATTTTAAAAATAATAAAATAAAGTAAAATACAATTTAAAAATTGGAACTAAAGTTCACTAATGTAAATTATAAATGTTTTAAAGGGATAAATATACATAATAATAAAAAGATAAACAAAAAAATACAAGAAAGCATTTTGACCATACACACTATATGCATATACACACAACAAAAACTCAAGGAGATTCCAAGATGGCCCAAATGATGTACCCATCATTTGCCTCCTCCAGAAAGAATAATCAAAACAACAAGTACGCACTGACATTTCCATGTGAGCTGCCAAAGGAGCACATTGGGAAGTATCAGGGATGAAACATGAACCCTGTGAGATAAGACACGGGATAGTAGCAGACAAAGAGGAACAGAGTACCACCACAGTCTTGACCCCAGCTCCCTAGCCAGAGGACTCCTCACAGAAGGGGAAGGGTAAATGGGGGAGTCCCAGCAGAACTTATCACCACAGGTGCCAGTAACACTTGCACGGGAGGTCCCTCAATTCCCTCAAGCGCGGAGCCCGGTAAGGAGCTGTATGAGTGCACATATAGCTCCTTATGAGTGCACCCTGCTTCTGAGTTGTACGGTTGTAGATCTAAGTAATTTAGAAAGCGACCAAATAGACCAAGTCCTCCATACTCTGTACTGAGTCATACCATAACAAAAATCAGAAAACCAAAGACAAAGCAAAATATCTGGAAAGGAAATTGGAGAAAATAAACAAACAAAACAATTCACCTATAGAGGAAAAGGAATAATGATTACAGCATACTTCTATTAAAAAACCCCAAGCAAGAAGAGAGTGAATAAAATATTTTAAATTGGTAAGTAAAAAGGAGAAGAAAATGCAAACCTAGATTTCTCTATCTAGAAACATCAGACTTCCGAAATGAAGGTTACATAAAACTTAGGCAAGCAGAAACAGAATTTTCTGCTAGCATGTACTTCTGTGGAAATATGCACAATTTTTCATAAAAAAGGAAAAAGATACAGGTCGAAAGTTGGATCTACATAATGAAAGAAAAGACGTCGGACAGTAAAAGCTAGAGACAAATTAATTTTTTTTTCATTCTTAGCTGATCTGAAAGAACACTGTTTTGTTTCAAGTGATAATTGCAACAGCGTGTTAGATGACCACAGCCTATGGAGAAGTGAGATGGACAACAGCAATCACAGGCAGTATGCAAAGGAAGAATTGTTATAACCGCCTTATGGTGAAGTACCACAGTGCCACGTGAGCATGAATTGAAATTAATTATAATGTCGAATGGGAACTCTAGGGAAGCTTGCATATGCACAGAAATTGAAAAGAAATATAACTGATATACTAAGAGAGAAGTGAAAATGGAAAATGACCCATTAAAATAAGAGGCTAGTAAATGAGAAAGGAAAAGGGAACAATTACCAAGTTTACTGACTAGAGAAAATGTATAACCATGATAAATACAAATCCACCATATCAATAATCACCTTATATGTGAATATTCTAAATGTACAAATAAAAATGTACATCATGTCAGAGTAGATATAAAAGAGACAATTCTGTGTTCTATACAAATTCGTTTCCAAACAAAGATTTAGATATGTTAAAAATAAAGACAGAAAATAGTCTTAAAAACGAACCATAATTTTAAAAGAGAGGAATAGTACAATAATTTCAGAAAATGCAGAATTCAGGAAAAAGGGAAAATTATCTGCAGGACGTACATAATGATGATGAAGTCAATCTCAAGAAGACCTAACGACCCTAAACGTGTATCACCTGAGAACAGTCCGAATAGGAGAGGAACTGCTAATAGAACTGACGTGAACACTGGAAAATCTGCTGTTGCAGTTGGAGACATCTACATTCCTTACCAGTATCCTATGGCAAAATCTTCATATGCATTCTCCCATTCTAGCATCCCTAATACTGTCTGTTTGAATTTCATAAAAGAAGAAATTGATTTCTATATCATTCAGGTGGACAAACATCTGAGCTACTAACTCAGGTTTTTATGATGCTATTTTCTTTGGTTCAGTATTCACGTTGACGAAATTCACAAGCGCCCAGGGCCCCACCACACACTAACACGGTAGACGCTGGAGCCACCGCTGCAGACGAGTCTGTCCCCAGGCTTTGGCGCCACCGCACTCTGACGTGCCCACACTCGAGACAGAACCTAATTCTACGGCTGCACTGTGGACACCAGGGACAAAGCTGCAGTCTGTGACCTGGTCCCCGGCGCAGTGGTTGCCCTGTGCACACCCACATTCTGCACCCTGGCAGACCGTGGCAGGCCCACGCTCCAGATCCTGGAGCGGTTGTGATCCTGCCTACGCATGTCCTGGACCCTACCCTCTAGCTGCTCCACAGACGCCTGTGCCTTACACAGCATTACCGCCATGGCAATGGGGACACACGTGTGCTGCACGGATAAAATCCCTCCCCGGAATCTGGGCCACAGTGCCTTCTATTCATTATTTAGGAACCCAGTGGACAATACAAAAGCAAATCCCTGGAACACAAATACGAAAGGGCATTTCTGAAAATAAATTTTGTGTATTCAGTACACTTCCTTAATTATGTATTTTTGTTAGTACATGTTTGCAGTACATAATGATTACATTTGTCATGGGGAGTTTGCACTTGTAAATACTGTATCTTAATTTTTGTACTTGTAGATAGAATATTTTAATTCGTTTTGGGACCCTCTCCCTCCCATTCCTCCTTATTCTCTTTAATTCTTGAATCCCTTTCCATTTGAAAAAGCTCTATTTCCATTTTTCTTCAATTCTCCTTTAAAAAAAAAATACAACTGTAATATACTTAATTCAAAAAGGCTCTTTCAAATCTAATAAAAGAAAAAATTTATTCCAAAAATGATAAGGACAAAAGTTTTTAAAAATGTGACCTTACATAGAGTATGTTTTCACTAAATATAATTTTAGAGGCAAAAGTAAAAATAAACACACAAACACAAATATACATGTATATACACAATTTTGCATATAAAACTAAGAATGTTATTGTAAATTTAATCCATAGTACATTAACACCTTATTCTATAATCTTAGAGCAAATTTTTTCTAAAAACAAAAATATAGAATAGAAAGCAGACATAAATAATGTTAAAAATGGCCAAATTTAAAAATATTTCATTAGGAATTTGTTTTTGATCTAGAAGTTTGTCTTCCATATGCAGAGAAAGTTAAAAAGTTACCCATTAGCAATGTTTTCTGTGAATATAATTCTCAAGAGTAAGCTTAAACAGTCGAGGGTCTAAATACTCTAGTTTCTTATCTATCGATGTAGCTGGAGAACAATAGTGGTGTAACTGCATGGAGCTCCCACTCAATTTTTACAATTCTGTTTGACTAAGAGGTCAGATTTTTCTTTCTTGTTTCCTCAAACAAGAATGATGAGAAAATATGACTGCTACAATAATTTCACTCATATTCTCTGAAGCAGTCTACTGCAGACCATGCATATAAATAAAACAGTTAATTAAAGCTAGCTGATGTCCTATAAAATGCAAAGAAATGAATTTAATAAATATTATTCACTGCATACAAACGCATTGACTGTGTTCACAAATGTAGGTGATATAGACTTTTGTATATTTATTTGCACCAAAAAAATACGAATTATCTTTTCCTCAAGTATCATATAGTCTCAAATATTGGTTTGATAAAAATTAATTTTACTTCTTGGGTTGGAATATAGATAATTTTAAGGTAAGAGGAATGTCAAATAATTTTACAAACAAACTTTAGAGCTTCCCAGAGAATCTATAAATAACAAGAAAAAATATTTTTCTTTTAACTTATTAAATGGTATGCTTGTCTAAACAAAGATAATTTCAAAAGTCAAGATATATGCTAATAATTTCAATTTATAAGCAATATCTTTGTCAATTTTTTAGTTATTCTACTGTACTACTGGAAAGTGGAATCCAGTTTAATTTAAAGTTGTTTGTGTCGTCGCGGAAACAAGTATTATATTTTTTT
Organism: Hystrix cristata; assembly: GCA_004026905.1. Classification (NCBI taxonomy): domain Eukaryota; kingdom Metazoa; phylum Chordata; class Mammalia; order Rodentia; family Hystricidae; genus Hystrix; species Hystrix cristata. Next base: position 13,229 of record PVJO010001640.1, on the reverse strand, counting down.
GACATACAAATATTTGGTCGAAGAAGACCAAAACATCATGGGCAAAATGGGTGAGAAATTTTGAAAAGAAACAAGAGGTCTCCTTGGAGACAAAGACTATATTTTCTAACAACCTGTCCTTGCCATGCAAGGTCAAAATCTCTCGCGGTGGACTGTGGAGGAAGGATAATAAGCCCGATCGTTCTAAGAGGAGAAAGAAGAAAAGGCCAACAGGATTACTCCCTGCACCACATAAAAAAAAAGGAAGCATATTTTGAGTCAGAGATTTCATTTAATTCACAACGTGGACAGACTTTATTCCCAGAATGGGATGATGTGCGTATATCCACATTTTTGTTTTTAATATTTGTCAATTTACCTGGAGTGTCCTGTGGCTGAGCAGTAGCCTGGTATCAGGAAAAGTATCCTGTTGCTCATCTTCGAGAACCCCCGTGGTCCTTTACAGGAGACGTGGAGGCAGCGGCCTGAACTGGGAGCTGGCCCGCCGCAGTGCTCAGATGCTGTGGAGTCAGAGCAGGAGCGCCAGGGCTGCCGGCCACAAATGTCTTACACCTGCGCCGAGCCAGCCCTAGCACAAAACGTCGGTGTCTGAAGCGTGGGCTCATTTCACAGCGAGTTGCTTGTAGAAAAGACAAAGGAATCTTCTTCGTTCATCTGAATTCCTCTTTCATCAAGGTGAGGTGTAAAAAATAAAAAAAGAAGTGTATCCAGGGTACCTTTTTTTTTTTTTTTTCAGTTTTATAAACTTATTTGAAAGTGAGTTCTCATCCACATTCACCGTCTGGAGATTTTTGAACGTGGTAACAGGAACGTAGGTTACCCACGTATAGCTCTTGTTTGCTGACTTTTCATCCTCGTTTTCTGGACAACCGTCACACATGAGTACGATATGGGATGCCCTTGCTCCTTTGGGCCGCACAGCTTTGTTGAGCCTGGTTATCAATGCGCACAGCCGGAGTTCACGTCTCCTTCGTGGCAAACTTCCGGATCTCCTTAGGGGCCTGAGGGGCGCGCTTCTTGAATCCTACTCTTTGAGTGCGCCTGTGAATGCTGATGGTATATTCTGGGGTCGCCACCTTGGTGATGGCAGAACGGCCCTTCTTGCCGCCCTTCTTTGCGGGAGCCATTCTGCCTGGTCTAAGTTGGAAAAGTCCAGAAGGGTACACTTCTGAGCACCCACACATTCTTGGACGTATTAGGGGAAGGGGACGGTGTGGATTGCTGCACTTTGAAATTTCTTGGGTGGAGATTATGGACATTTTTAATGCGATCTGTGAATCAAAATATTCTAGTTATTGCTTAAACATGAGTTCCGCCTTACAGGCTCGTTGTATTTTCTGCCTTGTTGTAACCAATTTTCAGTTGACTCCTTTTCTCTTCGCTTCTTTTGTTACACTGGGCTCCCCTGGGTGTTAGCTGATTAGTAATTAACTCATGGATGATAATTATTCTAAAGATATGCTTAATTCCAAAGGTCAAAAACTTATTAATAGAAGCGATTGTTGTGCAAGCACTGTATTTGTATTTTTAACAACAATTAGATAAAAATGAATGCTTCCAAATTTCTTTTACAAGGTACCTAGAAACAAAGAAAGCTATAAAATAAAAATCAACCACTTCAATAATGCAGCGACAGACACCTGAAAACTGTTTCTTCTCTCCCAAACGTATTTTTGTGGTTCTGTAAAAGGGCAACAAGAGCATTTTGTTTGAGGTTGCTGTTTTTAAATGTCTTACCAGTCATCTAACAAAAGCAATCGCCCTCTCATTTATGCAGTAATCTTTATAAGGGTTACAATGTTCACCTCACTGTTGAGGTTTCTGCTTTGGATATTTTGAGGACACTCAGTATTCTTCTTTTCTCTATACTGAAATAGAAAGAATGAAATTTGATTTACAATGTTTTTGTTTTAAGTACTACAAAGAAACATATAGTCAACCCTAGTTACATTTGGTTCAGATATCAAGAATGATGATGCTGCATGTTGAAAAAGAGGACATAAAATTATTACTATAGACCAAATAATTCTCTCTGAGGAGAGAAGGATGTTCTCTTAAGACAGTATTACAGCTAGCTTGGAAGAAGGGCGCAGAGACTGGCTTGTCTTTTATGAAGATTAGGTGATGGGGCTGCAGTGAAGTTTTCCACAGGCCAGCTGGGGGTTGCATGGCTTTAGCTTTCTACCAGTGCCAAAGGAGAGAGCACACAGCCTTTTGCATGAGGTTGCCCAGGGAGGAGGCAGAAGGTGAAGTTCAGTGGGGTAGCTGGAAAACTGTTTACTGTCAAACATCAAAGCTAGACTTATCATACAATGAACACTGATGTTTAATGACCAATCTCGCCAGGCTTCATTTAACTAAATTTGACCTGAAGTGATTATAGCACTTTATGACATCTACAGCTTAATGCTGGTGAAGAAGGTAAAAGTGTCAGTGAATGCCTTGTCTAAGATCCAAACATTATGTATATTGAGGACTGCTATCAGTTCCCTGGTGACTACTAAGAATTTATGGAACTCAGATGGGGATGGGGAGTATATTGATGAGGACTTGTACGATGTCTTCAGAAACACATGTGACCTTGAATCATATATCGAGTATCTGTGAGGCAAAAATTTCCCAGAATCTGTTATTACAAAGGAGGAAATATTGGATAAGAAATTATTGCTGGTGTTGGCTGGACTAGCCAGATTTTTGACAATGACCAAAGAGTTGATAAAACCACACAAATGGGACTAATTGTTGACCAATGAATCCAGGGGTAAGATCAATGTCTGAGGTTTAGTCCTTGGTTTCCATCCTTTTGAACAGGATGTTCTGGTTAAGCAGTTAAAAGACAGTAACAGCAGCTCTCCAACAAACTCCATCACATATCCACAGAATTATCACCGTCTGTAAAGTACACACATTCACATTGTGATTCACTCAATTGAATTCAAAAGATTCTTTAAGTATGGAAGTGAAGGAGTGTGTAAGCTCCCACAGAACCATGAAATCCATTTGACAATGGACTGAAGACAGGGAAAGACACTACATCTGCAGCGAGGATATGCCAGAGAACCCAGATTTAGCTCTGTCTGGTAGGTATATTTTCCATCTTATCAAGGGGATAATGACAGATATGCAAAGCTTGCTTTCACACCAAGGCATAATGAGACTCTGGGATGGATGGTCATAGGCTCGGAGACTTTGTAAAACCTGCAGGCAGCTAGCATTTCATGTTCTAATGATGTGTGGTACAGACCCAAAGAGGACTGTGACTTTTTCCAGAAGTCCTTGGGCAACTTACGATTGTACTGTTTGATCCACAGTTTCCAAGAGGTATAAGAAGAGCTTGCTAAAACCTCTGCAGTGAATTCACATCTAGGAAACAGGAAGAGGCGTGCCCGAGGCGTTGCCACTGGGACGTGTTTTTAGAGCCTATTGGTGTATGGTGACGTGCTCAAAGTGAGCCAATTCACAAGTTAAAGCATAAAAGCATCTAACTACAATTATAAATGAGGAAGTTGGTACCTTCAGAACGCAGTGTTCCAAAAGACTTTTGGCTTGTGTTAACGTTGTCAATACTAGCAGATCCACAGCTATTTCTTGATAGTGTTGAGATGGAGCAGCCCTTGACTGACCAACTAATTTTGAAGAATTTAACCAAGGCAGTGGGGCCTTGTGTTATGGACGGATCAGGGGCGCATCCCCTCTTTGTAAACCTCTCGTGAGATTTTTATGCTTTGAGTGAGTATGTCAAATGAATCTCCTTGGAGAAAGAGTCATGAATGAAAGATACTTGAGCTCCTGGAGAAAGATAGATGCAGTGAGAATCTTTCCTGAAGAGGTTGTTGGGGAGATAGGGAAAAGAGTATTGTGTTCTTTTGATCTTGGAGGGAAACTGCAGTTGAGAGGCTGTTTAGTCAATGAAAATATTATAATGACTCAACGTGTGATTGCAAAGTGTTTAACAATTTCTGGTTGCATACAACTGGTAATTTTAGTAATAATGGAGGGGACCGCCTTAATAAGTAGAGCCCCAGAACTAAGATTTCTATAGTCCATGAGCCTTTATTTATTCTTTCCAACGTGAAGATCTGGCCAAATTGTGTTGTTATGGAGAAATTCTGGTGAAAACTACCCATTTTCACATTATGTTTTGTATAACGAGTTTTAATCTTTGAAGATTACTTTGAGTTTATATTGGACTGCATCAACGATTTTAACTGAGGTAGAATATGCAAAGAAGGTCCATAGGAAATCCCACTTTATCAAGCTAATTCTAAGATCCAGACTTAGTTTAAATTCATTGTATTACTCTTTGGGTTAGAAGGTCCATGGACATCAAAGCATATTTCAGGGAAATGTGTGCTGTAGGATTTGTAGGTAAGACAGTAGTTGTAGTGGATAAATTGAGAGTCCTTGTATTTGGTAACTCCCAGAAGAGTATAGGAGGTACATAATCTAAATTTATAGAATCTCAGATATAATTATAATTTGAACCTATCAATTAAGACATTAAGGTTTTCTGACTGGCATAACTCAACAGATATTAAAGTTAATTTAGAACTTATATTGTGCTGGCAAAAAGATCACCCAGTGCTCTTTTACCTTTTCTTTTAATATAAAATTGTTTTAGTGTATTTTGGGTTTTCAAATGGGTCAAATTGTAACTTCTGTTTTAGGGCAGTTATTTGCTCTTGTTCTTTTTTTTAATTAACTTTACTGGTACACTTTTGACATACATAATGATTACATTCATCATAGGGCATTTGTATTCATACCTAATTTTTTGTTGGTTCTTGTTTTTGTTTTCTCACTCTACATCCAGGTAGCAAAGACTATTTCCCTTCTCCTCCTCCTCTTCCTCCTCTTCCTCTTTCACTCCTCCTCTTCTTTCTACTTCTCTACTTCCTCCTTAGTTACTCTGTCTGCTCCAGTGGAGTATCCTCTCTGTCCTGTCTGTACTTGTATCTTTGTTCAGATATTCTTCAATCAACAGTGTGTTAAAGGCCCATCCCATAGGAGTGGTTGAGGCTCTTGATGCTGTACATACACACAAACACCGAGAGGATCTGAGAAAAGACAACAAATCACACAGTGATATTTTCTATTGTGATCAAAATGGTCTAATAGAGGACTGGCTCTACTTTGATGGTAGTTAAAGAGTGGGCTGGGGTGGGGGTTCCATGTGTGGGTCAGGGCTTTCATGCAGTGAACTTCCTAACACCACAAAGGCAGAAAGCACAAGAATAAGGATTTCTCCATTTTGCTATAATGTGAGACAGAAGGTTGAAAGAGAGGTAAATCTTGAAAATTATCAGGAATCAAATACCAAAGACAAAGTCAGTGTTTATTAGAATTTCTCCAGACTCTGATTATTATTTATTCAATGTTGTTATGAAAGAAAAATATGATGATATTAAATATGTCAGGGAAGTAAAATTGTAAAAATAAATGCATATCTATATAACATTAATACTAATATATGACAAAAAACGAATGTAAAGTTGAGGAATATTAAAAATAAATGTGGTAACATTAAAACTGAAACTAAATTAGAATTTTATATGAAGGAGAGTATAATGATTTAAATAATAACTTGAAATGATATACACGTGTAATTAAATTTTTAGATCCTTTATGAAGAATTATTTCATGGATTGTATTAAGCTGCATGTGATATTACCTTTCAAAAGTCATATAATCAGATTTAATTCTGAATAGTCCAATTTGTCTGCTTAAATTATCAAAATTAAATTGAATTTAAATAATTTAGTATTAATTATGTATAAGCACTAAGAGGGGAAAATGTAGCTATTTATATCAGAACCAACAAATTAAAGCCAGTTAAATTTCAAAATACCCTGCAAATTTTACATTTACCAAAATGACAATATCCAAGATAGAAAAAGAAGTGTTTTTTAACATCACTGAGATTTAGAGATCGATTTCATAAACACTCTATTAGTCCCTCTAATTATCTGGATGTACATGAGTCATGTTTTACACTGAGTAGCCAAAATAAAGCAATCATTTGTAACTCTCTTACAGCAACTTATGCATTAAATGCCATATATTGAAAAACAATATTCTCTGAAAAAATGCATTACATATTTCCTTCATTTTGAGGAGGGAAGTGACTATTAAAGTCAACTATACAGTATCCGCATATCTAAGTCTATGTGGGATAGATTGGGGTAGTGGAAGGGAGAATATACTCTATATAAATTTTATAAAGCATTTTTACCATCATACTAATGGTACATATAATTTAAAATAAATTTTGGAATTTTTCATTATAATATTATTGTTTTTCTCTTTACTAGATAATTTGGTGAATATTTTGCTTTTTTTTCCCTAGAGACGTAATCACAAGCAAGAGTTGACAAGCCTAAAATAAATTTTAAAAACTGTAAACTAGTTGTTGAAATAACATGGTTTTATTCTGAGTACATCCTGGGATATTTCAGGGTTAGTAGAAGCTTAAGCATCTACCAAGAGAAATCAAGTATCCAACGTGCAATTTAAGACCTAGATTTGTAGAGCTCTTTAAATAAACTTGCTTCAGATCAACTCACTGAGCTGAAAAGTCAGGCTCAATCCTCAAACAGTCACTCTAAGATGCCAATATAACCAAGAGACTGACGAATGTTAACACTTGAAGATAAAATCACAATATTTAGCAGCAAAAACAAAGATCTAATTAGAAAAATGAACTTTTCTATGCAGTTGGTCACTGGCACAAAATGATGGAAAACTAAGCTTACACAGACAAAAGCCACAGCACCTAAAATGCTGTCTACTCAGGAGATACCGAAAGTAAAGCCACAGGAGCAATTTTTATGTCATATGCTTGTTTTCTGTTCTGTGAAGTAGGAATATTTCACTGGGTTTTTCAAAGTTTGTCAAGTGTTTCTTTTCCTCAAAATATTTTATCTTCCATATGATTTCATGTTCACTACTTGCATCAGAGGGGAATATTTTTGGTTTCAGTTAACAAAATGCCTAATAGTGGCCTGAAGCATAGAAAATGCTTTGTTAAATTAACAACCAAAAATAAATAAGTTAATTAATTAACAAGCATTTTTGTAAGAAAATGGCGCTTGCCAGTAGTTAAAAACCATGCCGGCTGATGTGGTCTTTCTGTTCCTTGTCCTAACATCTTTACCGTGTTGACTTGTCCCCTGGATGGTGCCCCATTAAGTTTACAGAATGGCTGCACACCCCCAAGGGTACCTTAAAGGGAATCCTAAAAGGCCAGAAGCAATGCTATCTACACTGTCTCTTCTATCAATGAAGCAAAAGCTTTATTGGAATCTCACAGCCCCCAGAATATTTCTTAACTAGTACATGTTTGTATTACAGAATAGTGACGCTTGGTTTTGGAATTGATACGTGCCCCAGAATTTTGATGATGCGGACAGTCATATTTGGAAAACACAGTTATGCTTAACTCAAGAGAAGAAAGGAAAACCATTATAGTTGGAATCACCAAGAGATACTGCAGTTGAAATGCAAGAGGCATCAATTGTATCGAGCAATCTTTGATATTTTTTTCTTTAAAAAATGCTGATAAGATCGCTAGAAAGGAATATCTTTGAGTAAGTACATTGGCATTATGGGATATGTATATCAATGTATATATGTATCTATGTATACGTATCTATGTATATATCTCTGTGTGTGTGTGTATATATATACATACATATATATATCATTATCTGAAAATTTAAAATTCAATTTCCTTACTATAAAATCAAGCGCCATTGCACAGAATAGCAACTCTTATTAGGGGCTCCCTGTGTATGTAGCTTTTCCCGAGGAAGGAGGCCAGAACCCTTCTATTTCTTTGTTCAAATAATAAATGTAGTGGGTTTTGAGGTCTATTCATTATCATTCTTTCCCACATATAGTTTATGAATAAGATGTGAGAGAGATACAAGTTTTAAAACACTTGTATCAGCTCTGCTATTAGTAATCTGGACGAATCATGTAACTTTCAGCCAAGGTAGAGTTTTGGTTTTCTCCTTTCTCTACTTCTCTTCTGATCCAGTAATTTATGAATTTATGAATGATCATAGCTGTTTCAGAACTCAGTTGAATGAAATTTATAGAGTTTTAGGGGGAGGGAGGGGGAGGAAAAGAGAGGGAGGGAGAGAGAGAGAGAGTGAGAGCAGTGTTATGTTTTGGATATGAAACGGCTCCCAGAAGCTCATGTTTGGAAGGCTTGGTGCACAGTCAATATGCTGTCTCACCATAGGATCCAAAACAATGGTACAAACCAACCGTGAATTGAAACCTCTGAAATTACGAGCAAAATAAATCCTTTCTTCTCACAAGTTGATTTTTTTTCTCACAAATTGTTTATCTTGAGTATTTTATCACAGCAACAGAAAGCTGACTAACACAGGTAGAAAGAACTCAAGTTGCTTTAACTGGAACCTTTGACATCTTTGAAGTTCTATAGCACTTGATTAGATCCCTTTTGTTACTTGATCAGTTCCTTTGAAGGAACATTGATGAAAAGAGACTTTTTTCCTACTATAAAATCTGAAAAACCCAACTATTTACTTCCCAGGCATGGTTGTAACTGAGGCACAAGTACTAGTGCTAAGCTCTAATAATCCAATGCCTGCCCCAGGAACTAAAGAATTCAGGAACTAATTCAGGTTTAGAATAAACCCTAAAGAATACCAACGGTGCACAATTCATGATCACAGTGATTGTGGAAACAACTGATTTTGTTTCTGGGCCAATGATGGCCATGGCTCCAAGACTATGATTTAGTGTTGGGCAGCAAAGCTAGCAGAAGTATCAGCTAACAAACTCTTTTTTCCTTGTAGAAAGAAACAGTATCCCCCTGAACTAACAGTTATGTCATCTTGGATATAGTACTATTTGCTACTGAATGCCCCTTTTATAAGGCAACTTAAACTTGATTATGTTTTACATGAAGAAAAATTTTAAGGCTTAAACACAATAAACGTTTATTTCTTAGGACTCAGATGTTAGGTACAGCCTGTATGTATGCTATTCTCAGTAACATGATAGAGAAAAGAGAGATGGTACAATCACGCATCGTCTTTTAAAGCTTCTTATTAGAATAAGTATAAAGGAATATCACTTACATTTTAATGGCAAAGGCAAATCCCAGGACACAGCTCATTATTAGCAAAGTATGGGGCCATGTACTTGTTCGTATTCATTTGCTTTCATATTTTATTTCTCAAAACTTTTCAGCAATGTTGTGAACTATACAACATCTCCCAAGTAAAATGCTGTCTTTCTTATATTAGTAAAAATTAGTTTCTTTGTTTACAACTTGACTGATGAATATCCCTAGGTGATAGGCACAAAGCCCTTGAATCATATGCTATGAGCATATGCAAAAATGAGCAGGGAAAGAGCCTATTACAAGCAGGAGAGAAATTACTGGAGTTACTTGCAGAAAAAGGTGCTTGTGTGCAAAAGCAGAGTAATACATTACCCATTTTCTAGGGCCATTATAGAAATAGAATGGGTTAATGTATGGATATAGAACTGTATGTGATTCATGGTGAAAAAAAAAAAGCTTAAATACTGTAAATGTTATCATTATTATTATTCCCAAAAGAGGGCTGAAGACTGTAATCAGCCCTTGCTTTATGAAGAGCGTTGGAAATCCAGGAAAATACAGACACCACCTCACCTCTCCATAGTGAATTAAGAATTCAGAGGAGGGTAAGGTCAATGTGCACTTGAGTAATTACTTTAAATCACAACTCAGAGAAGCTCAGATTGAACTTATGCTGTGCCTGTATTTGGTTATCGACACAGCCAGGGGTTGGAAAACCAACCATCCAAAAACACAGCTGGGTCCTGACGATAAGTGTCCCCATAAACGTTATGCCCAGAATAGCCTTCAACCAGCGCAGATTTTTGGGTGAACTATTTCACCAGACAGAACTTAGTGCCACTTGATTTTAAAGGGGTAACTGATAATTCAGTTCTTCCCATTCTGGCTGAAGTATTGCCTTGCCTCTGTGTATATATGAGTTTAATGACCAGAGGAAAGATAAATGATATTCCGAACTCTCCACAGTTCATTGTGCCGACTGCTTCTATGCATCAAGTAATGACACTTGTGTAGGGACTTACCATTGTCAGTTGGGACGGACATATTAAATTCCTCCCAGCATAAATACTCCAGTCACGGAGAAAAAATAGAAAGGAAAGAAATTTGATGTCATTTGGGACACATTTGATAGTTCTTTTTACACCTTGACAATGGAATTGAAATAGGCAGCAGCTGAAGGAGGGAAGAGAGGAAGGGTGCCGGTCAGTACTTCAAATTCCTATAGAGCTCTGCTGACTGTATTTTACAGTAAAATAACTATGTAAAAAAGGAAAAGTAAATGTCTATGTACATTTTTCTTTTTCACTAAGAATGAAATGAAGTTTTATTAACCAGTAGGAAAGAGAAATCTAATGATAAAATAAGTTAGTTGGTTTAAAATGGGAATTACAGAAAGATGAGAAGCACAAATGTGATAAATTTATTCAAAGATCAGATAGCTATTATAAATTATTATTTAGATTGCTACACAAACTGTTGATTATGCAGTAAGTGTACTTTTAGAAAAGAAATACGAGAAATGGCATTTGCATTTTTCTGACATTTTATTTGGAAATTTCAGTTATTATGACTTTCTTGAATTAGCTTCTTAGATTAAAAAAAGACAAAAAATCAGATGACACAATGTAAAGAAACATATATAGGTATTCTGGAGATGATGTCCGATTATATCAGTAGATTTAATTATAAAAATAAATGTCTAAAAGTGAGATCATGTCGACATTTCAGGGAACTTCATTTCTAAAAAAAATCAAATCAAACTGTCTTTGATGTTAAATGGTAGCCATGACAACACAATTTTAAGAAGTCAAGGGGCATATAGGACATTCTATGTGTTGTTAACCTCTAACACGGTTGGAAGGAATTTCTTGGATGGGTTTGAAATATTTACAAAAATGACAGTCTTTTTCAATTAAAAGTCAAAATTTATGAGGAAAGTGACAGAAAATATAAGTAGCAAGAAAGTAACATGGTCAAAAAGTTAATTTCTTGCTGATTAAATTATTAAAATTGGTCAGTCACCATTGCTAGGTCATAATTATATTTCATGGGATCCACACAAAATTCTTAGGAGAGGAGTAAAGCGCTCTGTTCTACAGATGGGAAAGCTAATGTCTGGAGAAGTAAGAGGATTTTTTCCAACATCATAGAACTGGCAAGAGGAAGAACTGAACTGGGAGGAATTTGTTATCATATTTTGGACTAGGAGTTTAAACCCAATCATAAAGTCTACAAACACTGTCATGATGATGGGGAAAGAAACCCCTGATATCAAATAGACTAGATGATCCACAGATATGTGCTAAAGTCAGGAAAGGGAAGAGACAAATGGATCCCTGCATAATACATTAAATATATGTAAGAGTTCACTCCAGGGGTATAAATGTCTCTCATTATAGTTCAGTCATTTAGACACATATGCAGCATCTGTATTCATGGCTAAATTTTCAGTTTAAAACAAGAGTTGGGAATGGCAAAAAAGACTAATTAAAGTACATTTTATACTTAAAATGTATTTAATTTTATCTTAATGATTTAGACTTAATACACAAAAATGTGTATATTTAATGGGTACAATTTGATTTTGGACATTTGTGGTAATGATATCATCACCACCATCAAGACAACAAAGTCAATGCCTCCCAGAGTTGTTTGTGTCCTTTTGTTTTCAATTTTTTTTTCTTTTTGAATGAAGAACATTAAAAATTATATCCATCTTCCTACATTTGAAATGCATAATACCATATGGTTAACATAGATACAACATTCTATAATAGATCTCTAGAACTGATTCACATACATAACTGCAACTTTACACTCTTTGAATCCCCACTCCCTATTAACCCCACCCATCAGCCTCCAGAAATTAATATTGTCTTTTCTGCTTCTACGTGTTTGATTACTCGAGACAAATTCATATAAATGGAATCATACAGTACTTAATTCTTGTCTGCAAAGAGTCTATTCCTTCTCAATGACTCTTGTTCCTTGAGTTATGAATATACATTATGCTCTAATATCCAGTCCAAACTTTATAATCTTCACAGTTGAAAGTCATGTTAAAATTTACATAAAATAAACTTATATTCACATAGTATTCAATCTGGAATATTCAGATAGTCCCATAAGCATTGTTTTGTGTTTTGTTTTTTTTTGCTATTAAATTTTATGAGTGCCACTTGAATGATTCTTGTGAGTACTTCCAACACACAGAACTAGTGAAATGACTCATTGCTGCTACTTCTACACCACACTCCTTCTAGATGGCAATGACTGTTATTAACTATCATCATTTAAATGGTTTTCCTCCAAAACTCTTTATGTTTATTGTGCCCATATATATGTACTGTGCAAATATATACAAGTGTGTAGAACTTGTACCTTATACTAAATGCAATGAAGGGATACTGACACATTTGCCTTGCCTCATCAATAAGAGATAGACCTTAAAATTCTCAATATTTTGTGTTGTGACCTGGGATCGTCTACTCCAAAAACCTTGCTGCAACTTAGTCCCCAAACTCATATGTTAATGGTATTGCCAGGTGGATCTCTGAGAGGAGATCACTACGGGGAGGACGATTCCATTAATGGCTTGATGAGACAAGGAACACAGCCAATTAGCAAGCTTGCTGTTTCCTCATGTCCGGCCTGCACTGCCTCCACCTCTGCAGAGAATCCACAGCAGCAAGAAGACCTTCACTAAATACTGCTCCTCCAACTCCTCCAACTTGAACTTGCCAGTGTCCAGAAGGTAGGAAATAAATTTGCTTTATTTGTAAATTTCCAGAGCGTGTTCCATTATACAAAGAGAAAATGGACTAAGACAGTGTGCCTTTATCTCCTTTTATTCTCCTTTAGCAGTCTGTGAATAAAAAACAAATTTCTTATAAATTGGTAATGCCCAGTAATTAAGCATATCAAAATTACTTTCATTAAATATCTGAAGTCCAACCCAGAAATGGTACAGTATAAACTGAGTCTTCCGAATTATTTTCTGAACATATTCTTTATGGTCACTTATATTTCAGTTATATAAATAGCATTCAATCTATAATTGAGTGAATGGCAGAATAATACAGTGAAAACAATTTTCATTGGCAAGGATAGAAATGAAATTTTTAAATCT